>OU015492.1:111978274-112130774 GCA_907164885.2 Dolomedes plantarius
TAATTGCCTAAAGACTTGCATATTTTCATAAATGATAAAATTATTTACACACAAGCATATATATATGTATATATATATATATATATATATATATATATATATATATATATATATATATATATATATATATATATATATATATATATATATATATATATATATATATATCCTAGATTAAATATTTTTGATGAACCAGCATGTGTTTCAGTACCTTTCTATACACCATTAGAAATATCATCATTAGAAATATACGATGTGAAAATATATCAAAGTAATAAAGATAGTGTATGAATAAAGTTTTCCAATTACTAACGATCGTTGCTTATTAAAATACCTCAAAACTACCAATACCTTGCCAAATTGATATATAATCCATAATTTCATACATATTTTACAGAGTATGATGTAGTCTATATTTTTATTCGCTCACATAGGGGGAAATTTAAAATTACTTAATAAAAACTGTTTCCACTATATTATATTTTAATACTGAATGGTACTTTCTTCTTTCTCTTAACCAACTATATATACATATATATAGAATATATATATATATTTATATATGCAGTGGCTCCCAAAAGTGTTCATGCACTTACGATTTTCAATGAAGTAGGGGTCTATCCATTAATTAAAATGAATATTTCAGAATGGGTATTTAATAATAAGATCTATAATCGATTCTTAACAAAACTACATGAAATATTTTGAAAACATAGTAAAACTTTTTTTAAAAAAACTAGTAATCAAAAAGTAACAAAAATTTTATCTCACAAAAGTCATCGTACTCTGAAATATTTTCGGATACATTCATAATTAAAATTATCGTCTGGTGCTTTATTTTTATTTTTCAATTTTTGGGGCATTTTAAATATCGTTTGGCTTTGAATTTAGCTTGCCTACTCCGTAATAGTCTATTCTGTATTTAAAAATGGCTCGTAGTCGTAAAGAAACAACAAACAGCATTCGAAGATTGATTATTTTTCATCACAGTAGTGGTAAATCAGTTCGAAATATATATAAATACTTATATATAAATTACTTATTTTAATAAGTATATTTTTATTAAAATATAAATTACTTAATTTATCCCATTTTACTCTGAAGTATGTGATAAAACGCTTTAAAGAAGACAATCGTATCGGAAACAAGGTAAGTCGCCTGACAAAGCTAACAAAACGTGATCAGAGATTTATAATCACAAAATTTGTGAAAAATCCACGTTTGAGTGCCGTAAAGGTTTCTGCAGAAATTAATGAAACATTTTCTACTTCAATTTCACCTGAAACTGTTCGACGAGTTCTCAGAACAGCTGGATTACATAGGTGTTCTGCCCGTAGAAATTTTTTGTGATTGAGAAAACCAGAAAGCTTAGGTTTTCCTTAGCACTATTAATGATAAATAAGCCCCAAACGTATTGAAATAATGTCTTATTTGCCGATGAAAGCCAATTTAACATATTTGGTTCCGATGGGCGTATAATTCTATGGAGAAGAAGTAATGAGGAACTTAATTCCAAGAACTTAGTAGGAACAGTTAAGCATCGCGGTGGAGGTGTCCTTGTGTGGGGGTGCATGTCAGCATCAGGAAAGGTAATTTGGTATGTATTGATGGCATAAAGAATCATGCTGTTTATCTAAATATTTTATGAAACAATTTAAAATCACGAGCCCAAATTTTGGGTATTGGAAACAACTTTGTTTTTTTATCAAGATAACGATCCTAAGCACGCGGCTCTCAACGTTTGCTTCTGGTGTCTCTATAATTGTCCACAAGTTTTGAAAATACCACCTCAATCGCCAGATTTAAACCCAATAGAAAATATTTGGAGAAAACTAGAGGTTCGAGTACGAAAACACACCATTCCCACGAAAAGCGAACTAAAAACAATTATGATGGAAGAATGAATGCACATCGATGAAGAAATTGAAAAAGAACTTGTGCAATCTATTCCCAGACGTTTAAAAGCTGTTGTGGATGCTAAAGGATATCCTACTAAATATTAATTTAATGAAAAATTAGAATAATTACTAATATGTAGAAATCTTTTACAAGTGTACGATGACTTTTGTGAGATAAAGTTTTTGTTACTTTTTGATTATTGGTTTCTTAAAAATAAAATTTTACTATGTTTTTAAAATAGTTCATGTAGTTTTGTTAAGAATAGATTATAAGATCTATAATCTACATGAACTATTTTAAAAATATAGAAAATTTTATTTTTAAGAAACCAATAATATATATATATATAATATAAATCTATATATATATATATATATTTATATATATATTATCATATACTGGGTGCAATTCGTCTTCACTGCCCAGTCTATTTCGATAGCGCGCCGAACTATGGCTAATTCCTAGCCACCCGGTTTCCTCAGAAATCACCGAGAATACGCTGGATTAAGGAACGTAAAACAAGCACCTTTATTCTTTAGCGTATTTACATATTTACATTAACTCCATATGAGTTTTGCACCTCCAGTGCATGCATGGCCTCCAGCCAAATCAATTAATTCACCAAACAAATCGCAATCACCTCCACGTGGCTTCTCCGCACACGTAAACTGCTGGTCCGAGACAAAATCGACATCCACGCTGGACCACTGTCTCTCTCTGTCCGCCCCTGTCTCGACACCTCGCTGCCCTCTCCTGCCCAGACGAACCCCAGTCCAAAACCGGTTCCCCTGCATACCTCCGGAAACACGTCCAGCAAACCATTTGCACATCCGGTCCTGGTTGTCATCTGTTTACCAGAGAGCTGGCACGCCTCTTGATTGATTACCTGTACTCGTCTCTGGTAAACATTCAAAACTGAAAAGAAACTTCACCAAATTTTATATATAATATACCGGGGGTTAAGCAGAGGGCCCGCCGCCATCACAGCTCCTCCTCCCTTTAAAGGCTTTTTTATACATAAAAAAGTCTAATGGAAAGTTCGATAGGTCCCTTTAGGTATGCCCACATGAAACATTTCCAAAGAGGTCAATACCATTTGGCTTTCTTCAGCCCTAACTTCCTAGAGTCAATTTCATCCTACTTTAGAAATTTCCCTCGAAAATGCCCTAAACTGCACTCAGTCTGGGACACATCATTCCTAAACCTGCACTCCGAATACTTTTCGAGAATGAAAAACATTAATTCAATTTCCAGTAAGATATGCAGATATTCATTACACTGATATTTCATTAGCTAAACACATAATAAATTCATACATGATTAAGACAAACAAAATACTCATAATGCACTAAAAAACTTAAGTTAACAATTTCATACTGAAAACAACAAAAACATAGCCTCAAGGCCATTCTATCTGCAGATAACCTTCTCTGTTCAATTATAAACTTAAGGGCGGTTAGCACCAGTACCTTTCGGCCAGTCATAGCCGACAACGTACCCTAACACGTTTAGCTTCTATTCGCCAACACATTAAGCACTTTCATTTAACATATTTTAGCATAGGTTCTACAACAATACATTACTCTAAGCTTAACTTAATTACAAACATTACTTCCATTTCGACCACATTTCAGTTATCAGCTATCTCTTAACCTAGTTGCAATAACATGAAGCAGAATATTACTCAAAGACACATTAAACAAAGAAACATTTCTCAAAGAAACTCAGTTAACACAACATACATTGATCACAACGTTAACCAATTAAAAATTTCACAATTACTCTGTAAACTTCTCTTAAAGCAAAAACACATCATCGTGGATAACGATTACCAAATATAGTGGACAAAATTAAACTTATATTTCTTACTAAATATTAGTTATGTAATTCTTACTATTTCATTAAACCTTCGGCATTACAAGATCATTAACTATTCGACATTCAGTTGGTCCTGTAACTCACGGAACATAATTTCTCCTATCCAAACGCGCGACTCAATCGGCCTCTTTCCACTCGATTGGCCAGGAAACCGAAACTCACAGTTGAGCCCACATTTATTTCTACACTAGGATTCCACAATTCCATTAGGTGTTTTTAACGTCATTTCCTGACATAGAGTCATAACAAATTAACTCGTTTGGTTCCTTTTCTAACAATAACAAAATTGTATTGCAGTATATTAATGACAGTCTTTCTGAGGCCTTCCACCGGCTTACACAAAAAGCGTCTTAGGACCTATCGCCAAAACAAAATCATTATGCTAATTGATCACAAACTTTATACTAATTGAACATAATAAAATATACCTAATTTGCCTAAATCCATTCTCAAACTATGTGGTCATGTTTTACCAACATATATGCACTTTAAATTTCACAAAAATCATCACATAAAAGATTATACACTACAATTTACTCAATTCAACTTTCTGGTATAAAATCATACAAAAAAAAAATACACATAATTCTTACACATACATTTTTGGGTCACTGTTTCACTCAGATTACTTCGGAGCATTAAATTCTCCCTTGACCCTCAAAATCTCATCTGAGAATTTAAATTTTCCCAAACTTAATTCCTTTAAATTTGGAGTTAATCCTCCTCGTAGCATCTCGCTTAAGCTGAATTTTCGTGGAAACCCTGTCACACGACCCCCTAAATTCATCCTGTCTATTAGTCTTCGCCCTCGCGAATATTTGCAACTTTCGGCTTTTCATCAGTCTCCCGAAATTGGTAGGCTGCCCCTCTGAGCACCTCGTACCCATTTTCATTTTGAATTTAACAGAATGTCTTCCTCCCCTAAATTTCCTCTTGAACTTGACAAAACCCTGGAGTCCCGTCTTTTAACTATGCCTTACGCAATTCGGTCTGCCTCTAGCTAACGGACATTTCTCCTTAGTTTTGCTCAAGCCCAAAAACATTTTAAACTTCGCTTTCTTTCGCGTTATTCCACTCGCCTTTTCGCGGCGCTGTTTAGTCCTTATCACTACCGGATGTAATTTCCCTTTGAACTCGTTACAATGGAGTATCCCAATCTTAGGTAACCTCCCTCTCCAAATGTTCCTACTCGGAATCGCAACACTCGTTCTCCCTACATCCGTTGCAATGTTTAGGTTTCCCCTAAATTCCGTCAAAATCTGACCATCCATTTTAGACGGACTTTCGACCCTTTCGCGGTCCGTGTTTTCCCGAATGCCATTGTCTAATCCCTGGGGAGCAATTTCTAAACCGTCTCTCGGCTCAACTTTTTCGACTACATTCATCAAATCCTGACACGCACTTATAGTCCCTTCCACTTGTAAAGAACCTGATGAATGGACTCTCGGACAAAGGTCCATCCCCCTCTGTGTGCGGTCAGTTACACAAAACTCGGGATTCAAGTCCTCTAAAACCTCGGCTGACTCAACGAAACTAACTTTTTTCACTTCGAGATCACAAATGTTAGAGTCGCTTTCAGACAATATTTCTCTTTTATCTAAGCTACTTTCTTCACACAAATCTACATTCATTTTCCCACATGTCTCTACATGCGTGAATTTGCAGAGCGAGTTATCTATTTCCCTCCTATCTGGGCTAGTTTCCTCACACAAATCTACATTCATTTTCCCCACTGTCTCTACATTCACGAGCTGCGTTTACATGGACAACAATAATACCCGGGATTTACCCGCTAATAGGGAAAACCTTCGAAGCCCGTTTACATGGGACCACATTTTCACCCTGCTTTTACCCGTCTTACCGGAAGTAAAGGCCGTCACATGATTCGGCGGAAATGATCCTCATACACCATCATTCCTTGTAAATCACGTTATGGGTTCGATCCCAGCCAGTGTCATACTTTTCCAAATTCACTGTATTGCTATTTTTAGCTTTCCAACTTCGAACTCCGCATTTATCTCGTTACGAAGTGCATGGTCCTAGGGAAGGCCTTTTTTTTTCCAATTGCTGTTCTTTTGACCTCGTATTCTTAAATTTTAAAAATAACAACAAAAAAAATCATAAAACTTTAAAAATCCAAAAAGATTGAAAAACTTACAAAAATATTTTTTGTATTCTTATGATATCTGCTTTTCTGGGCCTCTTAATATTATTACTTTTTTGTTTTCCGTGGATCATTAGTCTTATCTAATTTTTCTTCTAAATTTTCTTAACTTGTAACTCTATATTTTTTCTGTTAAAATTAACTTTTTTGTTTTAATTTAACTTTAAAATTAATTTTTTTTTCTTTTACACGCGTTATTCTTACCTTAATATTTTAATTCATTACTTAAAATTTGGGCAAAATTACGAAGCTCTGTTTGGTGGGAAGAAATTGTTTTAAATTCCTGAAGTAATAAAGACTGGAAAGAAAATTTTCCAATCGATAGGTGCATTTCTTTAAATTATAAGATTAATTATAAGATACTTATTGTTTCAATAAATCCTTTTATAAAATCAAAATGTAATTTTGATTTCAATTTTGTTTCAGTAATTTTTAGTCATGTATAAATAAAAAAATCATAAATAGATATAAATAAATTTTTATCTGTGAATTCTAAAATAATTAATTTATAAATAAATTTTAATGTTACGTTTAATTATTGATAATACTTATTAAATTTATTAATTTTACCATAACACTTTAAATAAAAATGTTACTGAAATTTTATTGAAATGAAATTTTATTTCTTATTTTACATACCAGATGGCAGTACCATTCTATTTATAATGCAATTGGAGATGGGTTTTTTTTTTAAACTAGATGGTCAGATCAAGAAATAAATGAAATCTTCCGGAAAAAAATAGCCACTTTTCTACTGTTTTCTTGAAAATTATGCGATCGTTAAGGGGTTCCAGATTCTTCCATCGATCATTTAGCTGCATTTTCATGGATTCACACAAGTTCAAACCCGCCATGTTATTTACTCCCAGCTTCGAAATGCATCATGGGTAATTAGCGGGTTTTATCCTGGGTCGAAGCAGGGTCGAAAATCAACCCTGCATTTTTCCCTATCGTAGGGAAAAAGTAAGAAACGACCCTGCTTTTACCCGGGTTTTTGGCACATGTAAACGGCACTACGGATTTGCAGAGCGAGTTATCTATTTCACTTCGATTTTCTACACCCGAATTTAAGCTTGCTTGCTCAATTACAAAAGTTTCCTTTTTTCCCCGCACTTCTCTCGAACTGCTCAAAGTATCTCCGGCAACCAACTGGCTACAGAATTCCTTATTTTTAATTTTGCCTCGAGTACTCGCGCTTCCGAAATTCCCAGCTTCCACCTCGCTGAAATTTCCCAACACATTCTCTACATTTTTTTCTCTACCCAGAGATTTAACCTTTTGCTCTACGCAAATTTTTCCCTCAATTTGACTTTCGACACTTTTCTCAATTTTAGTGACTCCGGCCTTCCTTATTAAACCTCTACTTTCTCTATAGGAATTTGCAGCCTGTAATTTTATCCTCAGGTACTCCAATTCCTCCGCTTTTATAATTCTAGTTGATTGAACTAAAGCATATTTCGCCTCGCAGTCTAGGTCGTATTCTAGTCTCTCGAAGATTCCTTTATCATGTCTCACAAAGAATTCTTTATCCGACTCGAAAACCTCGAAAATATTGTCTATTATGGCTTTCTGACTAACGTCTAAACTTTCTCTCTTTCTTATCAAAGCTAATTCATAGGCCCTATTCATCTGCTTATCCTTCTCTTCCCGATCTAATTTAATCTGTTCTAGAATTCCTTCTAGACACGCCTTGGTCCCTACTTCACTGTAATTTTCTGCTCCAATGATTCGTCGGACAATTACTATTTTTTTATCATTTATCGACGCCTCAACGTCCAAATTATCGGCCAGAGCCACAAGAACAATTTTAGTCTGTCTAATTAGAAGAACTTCCATTTTCCCAAACTAAAAGATTTACCACAGTATTCACAGAAATCACAATAACTTATTTCTAACCCAATGCCGTACACTCAATACGCTCACAGAAATACACATGTAATTTCATATGCCCTACTTAACACAGAAATATAGGACAGGTACTAGATATAACGACACTAAATATTGTCACCTTTGAGCTTTCACTTATACACATAAACTGGTACAATTAATCACAAGCAATCCTATCAAATTTCATAACAATAGCTAGAACATATATCACAATATATTATCAAACATTTAAAAGAAACACATATGTATCACATTATTTTATAGCATAAAACACTCAAATTGCTTATACACTTCTAGAATAACACTAATACAAATATACTATTTCAAATCAGCGTTTTGTCCCACACTGAGTACTTTCCTGTGCACCAAGGCACTGTGCTGTTTCCTACAAACACTCGCACAAATTCAATTCATTAAACACTTTCTATTTAATAAACCCAAAAGAAAACACTTTTCTCTTTTTTCCGCACAACACGTGCCCGTGAGATTCCCTGTGGATTTACTCACAAAGTTTTGATTAACCAAAATCTCTTTTAGAAAAAAACTAACTACTAATGTCTACTAAGACTACTACATTTACCCGATCTCTATCAGGATTTCACACCTGTTCTTCTCGAACAAATTTTCACTAAACCTTCACTGGTTTAACTTTCGGACTTCTCAAAGAAGCGTTGAAATTATCTTTCTAAATCCCCTGAATTATTAGACTAATTCCAACCAGTCACTAATTCCAACCCCACAATTTACTGCCCCTCGACAATTATCGCGCAGACCTCTTTGGAAGATTTCAAATGAGCTTACCTTTCCTGCTGTCGCATCCAGCTGTACACGCTGATCGAATTTTCTTGCACAGGTTCCACTTCTTAAGAACAACTTCCGTCAGGCTACACGTCTCGGCTGCTAGTATTTTTCGCAGGTTCTAGTTGACTGCTTGCATCGGCGGATTCCCTTGGCTATCCTCGACAGTTCCGCCACTGCTTCACCTCCTCCGTGGATCCTAACGTATTTCACAAACACATACGTAAAATTCCTCCGCTGCCACCAGCTATCATATACTGGGTGCAATTCGTCTTCACTACCCAGTCTATTTCGATAGCGCGCCGAACTATGGCTAATTCCTAGCCACCCGGTTTCCTCAGAAATCACCGAGAATACGCTGGATTAAGGAACGTAAAACAAGCACCTTTATTCTTTAGCGTATTTACATATTTACATTAACTCCATATGAGTTTTGCACCTCCAGTGCATGCATGGCCTCCAGCCAAATCAATTAATTCACCAAACAAATCGCAATCACCTCCACGTGGCTTCTCCGCACACGTAAACTGCTGGTCCGAGACAAAATCGACATCCACGCCGGACCACTGTCTCTCTCTGTCCGCCCCTGTCTCGACACCTCGCTGCCCTCTCCTGCCCAGACGAACCCCAGTCCAAAACCGGTTCCCCTGCATACCTCCGGAAACACGTCCAGCAAACCATTTGCACATCCGGTCCTGGTTGTCATCTGTTTACCAGAGAGCTGGCACGCCTCTTGATTGATTACCTGTACTCGCCTCTGGTAAACATTCAAAACTGAAAAGAAACTTCACCAAATTTTATATATAATATACCGGGGGTTAAGCAGAGGGCCCGCCGCCATCACAATATATATATATATATATATATATATATATATATATATAATCTTATAACATCACAATCAATTTAACTGAGAGAATGTGTATGACATTATATTATGCCATGCCAAACAACACCAAAAATAAAGTACTTGACACAGTTTATTTAAGAATACACAGGTTAGAGCTTTATAAGTTAACCTAATCGTAAAATGTACCATAACAGATGAGCAAAAAAATCAGAGAAATATTACATGAACTCCGATTTTCTCGTCCTTTCACGCACAGCGGAAAGAAACATACAGTGTTCTATTCTTTAATCGCCGAGAAAATACTGTAGCTTGAGGCTCCATCGAACGCGTAGATATTCTGGTAAAAGTTTATTTAATTTGCGGGAGGATAAAAGAGAATAAGGCCAGTTTAGGCATTGAATATATTTTTTTAGTTCTCGCCCTTTTTCAGCGGGATTTCTTGCTGAATAGATATTGTCTTTCTTCCTGGCAAATAGAATATGACGTAAAACTGAGATAACCAACAGCAAGTATATAAAATCTGAGGAAAAAGTTAAATATAAAAATTGAAAGGAAGGAAATGCGTTCAATGTAGTAAAATACTATTTATATGGTATTTTCATTTTCTAACACTTTATCTTTAGCTTCAGAAATGTATTAAGAAGTATTTTATTGGAAGCTTCAGACGACAGTGAACGTGAAAAAAATTAGGCGCGTATAATCATCGAACGTTAAAATCTTCGTGTATATAATATTTCGAATCAATCAATCTCTCTCTCTCTCTCTCTCTCTCTCTATATATATATATATATATATATATATATATATATATATATATATATATATACTATATATGCATATATATATATATATATATATGTAGTGTATGAGGAGATAAGCAAATTATTACAAATTCAGAAGAACAGACCTTTTCATTAAGAAGATATGGCATGAAAAAGGTTACAAATCAGTAAGTAGTAAATCCAACTCTGGCAGCTATACAAGCCGAAACACGGAGTGGCATCGAATCAATGATCTATGACCTCCTGCGGAAGATCATGCCATAATATTTGCAACCGGGCAATTAATTCCCCATTATTGTGGAACGGCTGCAGTTGCCTTTCAAGCATGTCCCAGACGTGCTCTATTGGCGAGAGGTCTGGTAACATGGCAAGCCATCGGAGTACGTCATACCCTTGAAGACATTGTTGGGAGAGTCACGCAGTATGTGGACGAGCATTGTCTTGCTGGTAAATGGCACCTGGGCGACTTGATAGCATAGGCAGTACAACTGAAGTTAAAAACTCGCCCACGTAACTGCGTACCGTTAAAGTTCGTTGAAGGACGACTAGAGGAGATAGTGTGCCCCCAACAAATCGCTCCCCACACTGTTACAACTTGTGTAATAGCCGTATGCCTCTCGACAACATATGCCGGATCGGAACGGTGGCCTGGCCGCCTCCACACGCGTATGCGCTGGTCATCAGTATTGAGACTGAATCGAGATTCATCGCTGAAGATCACACGCCTCCAATCGGTCACACTCCAGCTTGCCCGAGGTCGGCAAAAATCCAATCGACGCTGCCTATGATGTGGGGTCAGTGGTAGGCGTCTTAATGGACGTCGGCTCCTTATACCTGCGTCGGCCAGTTGTCTCCGAATGGTTTCCCTTGATACCACCGGTTGTCTGGAAGGTGGTAAATGGTATGGAACCGATTCTAGCGACGTTGTTGGTGCGGAGGTGGTCGCTCTTATGATTGTGCGATCCTCGAACGCATTTGTTTTCCTGGGGCGCCCTGACCATCCGCGACGAAAAACTCTCCCTTTCGTGATCCATTTTTTTCAACACCGAACAACTACCATATAGCTCTGATCGAAGTGGCGGCCGATACGCCTGTTCCACCAACCTGCTTCTTTGAGGTCTACTATACGCCCCCGCTCAAAGTACGACAATTGATCGTACTCACGCGGGTTACGTCTCAGAGGCATCTCTAGTCACAATGCTGTCCATCCTATTTGAAAGATCTGTTTGAATAACTCTATGGCACGAGCAATCATGCTTTTAAACTCTGATTCATATGCGCATAGCGCGCTTTTACCCTTGTCTCATTAGCGTCAAAATTTCAAATATTTGCATATCTCTTACCAGACTTCATTCCTGCTAAGATTCGTGATAACTCGCTTTCTTCTGGGTGCATGTATTTTTTGCGACAGAGTGTATATATATATAACCTTCATATATCGAACTTCCCTATATCGAAATTTTCTATACATCGAACTCTTAGCAAATTTCCATGTTCATTGCATAGAAAAACTGTTTCTATATATCGAAAAAATCTCTATACATCGAAATTTTTTCACGACATATTGGGAGATTTTATTCCACTTTAGAAAAAATCTCCCAATTTTTGGCGTTTGAAACAATACTTCATGGTCTTCAATTCGCGGAAAACATGACTGATGAAGTTTTTAATGGACTGAAAAAATGCGAGCATTTCTTTGATGAACTTTCCGCAAACCTGGCTGTTCAGCAAGATATTCGTAATTTTTTAAAAATAATGTAACTGTGATCACTGTAACCACTAACTGGATTATTGTTTTTTTAAAGGTATATAGTACTCAATAAATCTTTCACATTAATTTATTTTTTAGTTATTAACTTTCATTTAATGCGATTTGCATATAAATTGGAAATAGAGTTTCTTATACGAAAATTAGCTTTAATTTTAATGTTTTAGGAGAATAATGATAAAATTAAGATCAATTCTATATATCGAAATTTCTATATATCGAATCTTTTCCGGCATTTTGCTACTTCAATAAATGGAGGTTTGACTGTATGTATATATATATATATATATATATATATATATATATATATATATATATATATATATATATATATATATATAGGTGGTTTTCAAAATAATGGAATCATTTAGGAATAACATGAAATTCTTTATTGATATGGAATAGGGACAACTGTGGTATTTAATACCCTCTGAATTCACTAAGGAATTGAATTATGCAAGTCTTGAATAGTGGTTAAGGGAATATTATACCATTCTTTATTGATAAATCATCAATGTTCCTGTAAAGATGCTGTTGGTGGATATCGATTCCTGAGTCTATACTCTAATAAATACCACAGTAGTTCGATGATATTGAGGTTTAGGGACTGTGCGGGCTAGATAAGATATTTGACTTGGTCTTTATTTTCCTGAAACCATGACCTGACATGTCTAGCTGTATGGATAGGATCATTATCATCATGGAGAACGCCATCTCTTGCAGGAAATAATTTTTGCACTATAAGATGGATTTGATCGGCTAAAATTTCGACATAGTCCTTCCCAGTCAATCTCACTTTCAAGGTTGCAATAGATCTCGTTCGAAAACCATGAGATGACCGCCGAAACCATGAGAAATTTTCTTCTATGTTTGGCAGCTGGCATGAGACAACCACAATAATACGCTTGTGTAGGTGTTCTACAGTCATACGCACGTACGTCCTGTTGCGTGGAACAAAGTGAACAATGATTCGTCTAACCAAATGTCATATTTAGACGTATCTCTAGACCAGGAATTAGGATCCTGGCATCACTGTAGAGGACGTTTTGTTTCCGCATCTGTTAAAAACGACTTGGGAACTACTACTCTTCCGTAAATGTTCTATTTGTGAAGTTTTCTCTTACCTGTAATGACTAATACTGGAGCCGGCAGATTCAGTTGGTACGGTCACTTTGGGTGCAGTTGTCTCTTTCTGTGATGTCACAATCCGCTTCAACACCCGTCAGTCTCTTTCACTTAGTTTTCCCTTTCGTCCACTATTATTTTTCACAGGCGATGTCTTCCGATCGTTAACTGATACTGCAATGTTGTAACAGATACTCCAATTAGACGAGCTTCAACAATTTGCCCTCTCTGCACGGTCTACACTGTTTGACATTTTACTCTATCCCCCAAAGAGCCTGATGTCCGTAGTTTCATTACTGCTACCTTAGAGTAGAATTAATGTATACACTATATTCTATAAAAAACACTGGTCCCTAGACTTGTATCTTAAGGAATACGAAGCAGTTTCATAAACACGCTAATATTGGTCTAATATATATATATATATATATATATATATATATATATATATATATATATATATATATATATATATATATATATAATATATATATATATATATATATATATATATATATATATATATATATATATATATATATATATATATATATATATATACATATATATATATATATATATGCTTTAATTTACAATTATATAAAAAGTAAAATCAAAATATCGAAATGTGTGCGTCTTAAAGGCCCAGTATGGAATTGGCTAGATTTCCCGGGAAATAAACGGTTTTGTTTTGCCATACTGTACAAAACTTATACCTTAATTTTTAAAATTAACGTTTTAACTTTATACACTTTAACAATAGTTTTAAACCGTTATGTAAATTGAGTCACCTTAATAATTAATTCATTACGACCCTCATGATTTGCGTCATCTGACAGAACCGGGTACCGTGTGAAGGGAACTCATTAGAACCGCAGTTAAGGTGCGAAGGAGGTCGATGAAACGTTCATACTACGGTGCACATTTACTCTGTCAATGGGATTGAAACTAGACATCTAGAGGTGTCGAGATCAGGTGCACTTTGTTACGCGAATTCAAATGCCATCGCAAGCCTCAGAAACTGCGAGAAGCATTTAGGAAAGCTATAACAAGCGATCGTTAAGCTAAGCTTTGATTTCTGCAATTAAGGTTTTGATGAGATGAGATTAGGATAGATAATCCTCGTTCACTGAAGACGTTCTGTCACTAGTAGTGATGGATTGAAAGGTATAGTTAAATCAGACTTTGTAACAAGCTTCTTAATGATGGAACAGGAACATCGTAGTAAGGAGATTTGTTTTAACGTAATAGAATGTATACATCATGCCTATCATAAAGAAACTTGACGTTTTGTATAATCATCATTAACTTATAATTGTATCTGTTTTATGAGTATAGTAAATATTTTCTTTGAGTTTATTAAGCGATAATGCCATTAAAATGATTAAATATGAAAATATTAAGGAAAGCGAGCATTTTATTAATTTTTGCAATAACATAATAAATACCGATTTCTGTATTTAAAAGTTTGAGAAATTAATTTGGAAACATGAATTGGGTTAGAATAATTAATGTCCTGGAGTATAGAGCTAAAATACTGCTTTGAAAATAGGACAGATTCATTTGCTAGTCGATACCAACAAACAGCTAAGACTGGATGAACGTGAATGTATTAATAAATGAAAGTATAGGTAACTTCTGACTAAAAGAAAATAAACGCTCTTACTTAGAGCTCACGTCACTAAGTAAGAGCGCAATTTTAAACAACAACGTAAAATTACCGTAAAATTAAACAACATAACTTTAGTTATGATCTCTCGCCCCAACCCCCACCCCATCATGTGCTAACTTCCACAAAAAATATGGGCACCCATACCACCCAGCCTTCATTTCTGGTTGGCTTCTATAACCTTCAAAGCCTTAAATTTCCTCATAGAATTCTCTAGAGATAAAATCTTTCGTAGATAAGGAAACTGCTACTACTTGGACGTCTGATTAATTATATTCATATTTACAACTTGGTTGACTGCTTTCTACGAATTTTTGGAATAATAAAGTAAACAGTTCATTTAGTAAGCAAAAATATACATAATAGGTACCGATTCTTGAGTGTTTGCTCTCAGCAACTAGTATTTACTAAATAGATTTACTGTGACTTGGACTAGATTCATCGACGGGGATTTCTACAGTGGTCATCTGGTAGGATTGTACCGTATAAGAATATAGCCGTACTGATACTTATGAAGGCAAACAGGCTAGATATAGCATATGTGATTAATGTGAAATGTGTACTAAAATTTTGAAACATGTTTTCATGGTCACTACAAAAAACTTTCTTATTTCTTTATCATTAATGCAACTAAAATCAGGAACTGCTAAATGATTCTGTGAATTCTATTTTTGTTTAATAATATCATTATATATATATATATATATATATATATATATATATATATATATATATATATATATATATATATATATATATACATATATATATATATATATATACATATATATATATACATATATATATATATATATATATATATATATATATATATATATATATATATATATATATATATATATATATATATATATATATATATATATATATATACTAGCTGAGTGGCAACCCGATGTGTTGCTTTTTCGATTGAAAATGAAATGGTTTCAAGATTAAAAACTGTTTAATCACTTTTAAAAATATATTAGAATTTTCAAAAAACGAAATAATAATTTAAAATTCTCTTTTTCAAATTTCGGTTTTTGACTTTTGAAATAATTCTTTCAAATTTCCGTTTTGAAATTTTGCTTTTTAAACAAAAAAGAAGTTCATTCAATTAGAATAAAATCTAAAGGTTTTAATTCCTCGTTTTCTAAAACTAAAATTATTTCTGCTACTTCAAAATTATTTCTGGATTTCAATTATTAAATGACTCGTTCTTAACTAATTATTTTTTCTGGCAACATGGCCGAATGTAAGGATTAAATCTAATGGGGGGGGGGGAGTGTTTAAAAAAATAGAAAGACAGTTCTGATGAATTCAAAATTTGTGGCGGAAGAATCTTCATCAGTTGCTCATTACTTAGAAACAAATTTCACGAACTTGCTGGAATTATTTCTGAGTAAAATAATAAGTCGAAAAATTACGAACTCGGCATTCAGTTACATTTAGATACTATGGCGATCAGCATGGGAAATTTCAAAAGTGAGTTTTGTCAGTATACTTTTTTAGAATGATAACATTTTTTTTATTAAATGTGTTTGGTATATTTTGGAAGCTGAACATATAGTAAATAACGATAAATCGTAAAACTGACATTAATAAGTGAAGAAAACCGAAATATTTTTCCATCAAAATTGTGGATTTCGTGAAATTCGGAAAACTGCTTTGGGGCAAAAGCTTCGTTTGCAATGAAAAACATTGTTAACTTTATAAAAATCCTTAAAGATGAAGACTTGTAGAACACATGGAAATAAAAAAAAATGTCGATTGGTGGACGGAAAAGTTGAATTTTGCATGCATGAAAATAGTGAAAATTTGCGAAACGGAAAGGTGCTGGTCCACCCGGAATGTCAGTTGTTTTTGTTGTCCGCTTCTTTTAAGTTAGGCGGTTTTAATTTTATAATTAAAAGAGGTTTAACGTTTTGAAAGTTGGGGATGGCACCAGTGCATGCGTCACGTCCGACCGCGTCTATCGGTACCAGTCGCGATATCTTGCTATGATTGGTTCGCGAGATTTCCCCGTGTCTGATCACTAACATACATTTGTTTACCTTCAGCTGTTAATAATAAGACTAGCTGAGTGGCAACCCGATGTGTTGCTTTTTAAATTTAAAATGAAATAGTTTCATTTCTTAATGATTAAAAACCGTTTAATCACTTTTAAACATGTATTAGAATTTTTTAAAAAGGAAATAATAATTTAAAATTTTCTTTCTCAAATTTCGGTTTTTGGCTTTTGAAATAATTCTTTCAAATTTCCGTTTTCAAATTTTGCTTTTTAGTCGAAACAGAAATTCATTCAATTAGAAAAAATTCTAAAGATTTTAACTTCTCATTTCCTAAAACAAAAATTATTTCTGGTAGTTTAAAATTATTTCTGGATTTCAATTATTAAATGACTCGTTCTCAAGTAATAATTTTTCCTTTTGGAAACTGAGCAGAATTTCTTTTGAAGAGTAGAGTTCCTGGGTCTATTGACTTTAACTCCTGTCACAAGATGCTTATTATCAATGTATATGTGCTCAATAGAAAAAATTATTAAATTAAATTTAGTTTAAAGCTACCAGTTACATTAATATAAAAATTAAGTTTAAAACCTTCAAAAAGTAGAAGGGTAAGAGAAATTTAAAAATTAGAAATATATTAAGATTAAATAAATTAAGATTAAAATGAAGAATTAAAGAATTTAAAGAAAATACGTTGAAATTAATTATAAAGTTACGGAAAAAATGGCCCTCTGCAAACAAGATGGAAAGTTCGCATAATAAAAGAAAAAACAGGCCCTGTGCAGGGTAAAACAATTCGTAATGAGTTGATTGCAGACCTCCGCGGGGGAAAACAAAAAACACCAAGATAGGGAAAATTGGAAAATGAGTCACCACCCAGGGCCAAACGCAAAACTTAGGGTTTGCCAGGTCAGCGCGATAACACTACGCCACGACATCACACAGGCAGGTGGGCAAGATGGGAGATATATTGAGGTAAGGCCGAATGTAAATATTAATCTCGGGTGGAAAAAGTCCTTAAAAATAGAAAGACAGTTCTGACGAATTCAAAATTGGTGGTGGAAGAATCCTATCAGTTTCTCATTAATTAGAAACAAATTTCACGAACTTGCTGGAATTATTAGTGAGTAAAATAATAAGTCGAAAAACTACGAACTCGGCATTCAGTTAAAAGTGAGTTTTCCAAGTATGCTCTTTTAGAATGAAAACTTTTTTTTATTTAATATATTTGGTATACTTTAGAATCTGAACATCTAGCAAATGCCGATAAATAGTAAAACTGACATTAATAAATGCAGAAAACCGAAATATTTGTCCATCAAAATTGTCGATTTCGTGAAATTCGGAAAACTGCTTTGGGGAAAAAACTTCTTTTGCAATGAAAAACATTTTTAAATTTATAAAAATGTGCGTATCCTTAAAGATGAAGAGTTTTAAAATACATGGAAATAAAAAAAAATTGTCGATTGGAGGACGGAAAAGTTGAATTTTGCATGCATGAAAATAGTGGAAATTTGCGAAAGGGAAAGGAGGTGGCCTACCCGGAATGTCAGCTGTTTCAGCTCTCCTCTTCCATTGAGTTTGGCGGTTTTAAATGAATAATTTAAAAAATTTAAAGTTATTAGGATAGCATTAGTGCACGCGTCTTGGCCGTCCGCGTATATCAGTACCAGTCGCGATTTCCTGCTATGCTCGGTTCGCGAGATTAACCCGTCCCCGTGTCTGCTCACTGACATACATTTGTTTACCTTCAGCTGTTAATAGTAAGACTAGCTGAGTGGCGACCCGATGTGTTGCTTTTTCTATTTAAAATTAAGTGGCTTTATTTCTTAAAAATTAAAAAACTGTTTAATGACTTTTGAAAATATTTCAGAATTTTTAAAAAACGAAATAATTATTTAAAATTCTCTTTTTTAAATTTTGGTATTTGGCTATTGAAATAATTCTTTCAAATTTCAGTTCTCAAATTTTGCTTTTTAAATAAAAAAAGAAGTTCATTGAATTAGAATAAATTATAAAAATTTTAACTTCTCATTCCTAAAACAAAAATTATTTCTGGTTCTTTAAAATTATATCTGGATTTCAATTATTAAATAAATGACTCGTTCTGAACTAATTATTTTCCTTTTGGCAACATGGCGGAATGTAAATATTATATCTCATGGGAGAAAAAAGTGCTTAAAAAATAGAAAGACAGTTCTGATGAATTCAAAATTGGTGGTGGAAGAATCCTCTTCACTTCCTCTTTAATTAGAAACAAATTCCACGAATTTGCTAGAATTATTGGTGAGTTAAATAATAAGTCGAAAAATTACGAACTCGGCATTCAAGTTAGATGAAGATACTATGACGATCAGCGTAGGAAATTGCAAATGTGAGTTTTGTAAGTACGCTTTTTTAGAATGATAACATTTTTTCTATTAACCGTCTTTGGAATATTTTGGAAGCTCAACATCTAGAAACTACCAATAAATCGAAAAACTGACATTAATAGGTGCAAAAAACCGAAATATTTCCCATCAAAATTGTCGATTTCGTGAAATTTGGAAAACTGCTTTGAGGAAAAAGCTTCGTTTGCAGTGAAAAACATGTTTAACTTTTTGAAAATGTGCATTTTTTTAAATATGAAGAGTTGTAGAAAACATGGAAACAAAAAATTTGTCGACTGGTGGGCAGAAAAGTTTAATTTTGCATGCATGAAAATAGTGGAAATTTGCGATACGGAAAGGTGCTGGCCCACCCGGAATGACAGCTGTTTCTATTGCCCGCTTCTTCTGAGTTCGGTGGTTTTAATTTAATAATTTTAAAAGTTTAAAGTTTTGAAAGTCGAGGATGATACCAGTGCACGCATCTCGTTCGTCCGCGTCCATCGGTACCAGTCGCAATATCCTGCTATGCTCGGTTCGCGAGATTAGCCCGTCCCCGTGTCTGCTAACTAACTAACATTTGTTTACCTTCAGCTGTGAATAGTAAGATGATGGGCGGAAAAGTTTAATTTTGCATGCATGAAAATAGTGGAAATTTGTGAAACGGAAAGGAGCTGGCCCTCCGAGAATGTCAGCTGTTTCTGCTGTCCGCTTCTTTTGAGTTCGGTGGTTTTAATGTAATAATTAAAAAAGTTTAACGTTTTGAAAGTTGAGGATAGCATCAGTGCACACGTTTCGTCCGTCTGCGTATATCGGTACCAGTAGCGATAACCTGCTATGTTCGGTTCGCGAGATTAACCCGTCCCCGTGTCTGCTCACTAACATACATTTGTTTACCTTCAGCTGTTAATCGTAATATATAATATATATATATATATATATATATATATATATATATATATATATAGTTTACAAATGTAAATTACTTAATAGGAAACAAAACTGAGTAAATACATTTTAGGCGCTAAGCTGCTCACAAAAATATTTACGATATATAGATATTTAAAATTAAGATGACTAAGAGGGCAGATGCGACCATTTAATACTCCTAGAAACCTGAAATAAGATAGACATATAAAAATAAGCAAAAAATGGAATTGGAGGTGGTACAGTTGATGACTGGGGGGGGGAGGTTGTGACCCCCCAATCCCGGTTAAACATGTTTTAAGTCTGGCAACACTCCCAGAGGTCGGTTATAACACTAAGACAGTAATAAACAATTATGAAGAAGAAAAAATATTTTTGATGAAATAGATAAGTTTAACCAGATGTCATTACTAATATAGTCAACTAAAACATAATTACAAGACGAATAGTGTTTTAACTTTTTAATAAAGAAAAAGAAATAATCTTAATACTAAGATACGGAAATACAATAATACTAATTAACTAAATAATTACTCACTAACATATACACTATACACATTAAGATACAAAAATACTTAACTCCACACCAAAAAATGAGACACGAAACTCATGCACACTCACTTTCATAGACATAGTAGGGATAAATATCGCCGTATTAGGGAAAGTTTTGGTGTTGCCAACTTATATTAAAACGATTCTCACAATCTTTATTGTCTAAATTAAAAAGCGTTTCGTAGACTGGGGATACATCTTTGTTATAGATTCACAATTTCACAGTTATTTATTCCGGAACCTGCCGGAGCAGCACAAGACAAAGGAACGTAGCGCGCTAGAGGGACATATTTTCGGATCGTTGGCAGACACACAAAAAGCCTCGAAAAGGGCGCTCGCTAGTGTGAGAGCGAGGGCGTCGAAACTTTTAATTAGCTAGTTGTGAATATCTGACCTCGCACGTCATATGAGGTGAATCTCATCGGACGATGTCTCGAATTTTTGGAACATTGCGCCAAACTTCTTTTAAAACAACTTTAGCTTTTACACGTGTATTAGGGGAAAATCTAATCGGTTACTGTGGTTATCTTCAGATCAGAATTTGGATTAAGGGGCGATACTTTACTGAGATAAAATGGAAGAATTTCGAATAGGCGTTTAATTAATGAAAGTGAAAGGGTATTGTGTCATATATATATAAGGGTCTAAAGCAAATAAGTTTTTCTAAAAAACTAGAACTTCATTAAGTACCGTAAGCGTAATTTATAGCGCTAGGCTGCTAACAAATTAGTTCCTAAATAAGCAATGTAAATACTAAACAGAAGTAGAAGAAAGAAGTGACCATATCTACACGAATTTAAGAATAAGAGAAAGTAATTCACATCAGAAATGGAAGTTTTGTTGTTAATGACCGGGGGGAGTTGTGACCCCCCACTCCGATTAAACAATGCTTGAAGCCCAGGCAACACTCTCTGAAGTCTGCTACAAAACTGAGACATTTTTATAGTAAAGAAAATTATAATAGACAAATAAACCCAAAATAACTATATTACATAAAATACTAACACGAAACACCGAACTTACATATACATGACACCAAAACACCGACTCAACTCCCTAATGCATCGCCGTCATTAGTACTGTTCACTTCAGGCTCATTTTATTTAACTCTATAAACCTAAAGGACCTCTACGATATTATTATCGGGCTATATGAACCTTATGACTTAAAAAATTAAAAGCCCTTTTAGACATCGTATTATGTGAAACTGTTTTGTACAATGGGAAAAAGTTTTATTGTCAGATACATGGTGTGCCTATGGGGGGAGGTTGCTCTTCAGCTATGGCTGACATTTATTTGCACCATTATGAAAAGGATGTTATGTTGCAGAATGAAATTGTATTTTTTAGGTATGTTGAGGACATTCTCGTATGTTTAAATAACAATTTTATTTCTTTAGATTTGGGATTTTACCCTAGAGGTTTAAAACTTGTGGAAACCCAGAGTGACAACACAGGGGGAATTGATTTTCTTGATCTAATCCTTTATATTGATAAAAAAACAAAACATTACTTATAAATTATACGACAAACGGGATAGTCATACATTTAACAACGTTCGTATTATGTCTTGGGATAGTGCTGTACATAAAAACATTAAACGCAAGATAATTTTAAACTACATGGTTAGATGCACAAGATTGCATTCAAATCAAGAACAAATGAACTATAAAATCAATAAATTTGTACTGGTTGCAAAAGATAAGGGATTTCCCTATTACTTTTTAAAATCCATTTTAACTCGCTTTTTTAACATAGTTCACTGTGACCGTGGACGTCGATTTTCTATATGGTTCAATGAGCCTGAAGTGAACAGTGCAAATGACGGCGATGCATTAAGGGGTTGATTCGGTGTTTTGGTGTCATGTATATGTAAGTTCGGTGTTTCGTGTTAGTAATTTAACCCTTTAAGTGACAAACCCGAGTCCAGCTCGTCCACCTGTTTCCCGCCATCCGTGTGACAAACGAGCTGAGCTCGCGCACCTGTTTCCCCTGGTAAAAGGAACAAACGAGGTGGGTTCGTCGAAATGGTTTTCGCTTCATTGGGACACCCCGAGCTGAACTCGTCTTTCTCTACAGGGGTGCGCTTTATTGTGAAAGAAAGAATAGGGACTGAAGTAAGAATAGTAGCAAGAAATTCCTTGAATTTCTTTTCTTATCACTATGTTTACTTCAGTCCTTAGTAATATTTTCCGAGAATTTTCTTGCAATTCTACACACGGATATAAGTGAAATACGGAAAGTCATATGTTATATTTGTTGCTATTCCTTCGATAGAAGTGGCGTCTAAACGTATATTTTAAGTGATTACTTAAACGCATATTTTAAAGTTAAAAATAAGTTAAATTTTAAAAACTTTTGTATTCCTTGGATAGAAATGGCGTCAAAACGCGTATTCACAGGTAATTGTTCTTCAAGCAGTTCGGATGAAGATGTTTTAACCTGTTCGGAATATGAATCTGGATCCGAGGAAATGTCTGAGGACAATTCAAGCGATTTATCAAGCGATGAATCTTCAGATAACGATGGAAATGTTTTATCCAATGCAAGATTTTGGTGCAAACTTCCCTCTCAAAATTGTTTGCCGCCTCCAGTGCCATTTACATTTTGTGGTCTCCCAGGAATCAAAGTTTCTGTTCAGGAAAATAATAATCCCCTTCATTATTTTGAATTGTTTTTTGACGATGAAGTGATAAATCATATCACGAAACAAACAAATTTATATGCTGCACAAACTATTGCTAACCAAACATTAAGCAAATTCTCCCGCTCGAAATACTGGACTGATGTGACAGCTAACGAAATCCGTGTATTTTTAGCTACGTTAATTTTACAAGGCATTGTGAAGAAGCCTCAAGAATTGTTATACTGGTCAAAAAACAAATTAATACACACACCCAGTTTTGCTACAATTTTCTCAGAGAGGAGATACCGGCTAATAATGCAATATTTGCATTTCGAAAATAACGAACTATTTGATACAAAATCACATCCACAACCAAAACTTCGGAAAACATGGACAGTTTTCAACTTACTGCAAAGAAAGTTTTCCTCGGTGTATTTACCCAAGAAAGATATATGCATAGACGAAAGCCTCGTTTTATACAAAGGACGTCTTTCATGGGTACAATACTTACCTATGAAACGTGCTAGGTTTGGCATAAAAATGTTCTTATTGTGTGAATCGGAAAGTGGCTATGTTTGGTCGATTATAATTTACGTTGGTAAGGGGACGCATATATCAGATGATTATAAAGACTGCAACATGAGTACTAAAGTTGTGATGACTCTGGCAAAGCCCTTATTAAATATGGGATACTGTCTCACAATGGACAATTATTATAATTCTCCTGAGCTTGGGGAATTGCTCATAAAAAATAAAACTGATTCTTATGGGACATTACGTTCAAACAGGAGAGATATCCCTGGAGAATTAAAAAGTGAAAAACTCAAGAAAGGGGATACGTTGGCTTTTCAAAAGGGAAAAACCATGATATTACAATGGAAATATAAAAAAGAAGTGATTCTTAAAAGTTCCATTCACAACAACGAAATGATAACTACGACTTCTAAGTCAGGAAAAAGTAAGATCAAGCCAAAACTTGTACTTGATTACAATAATACAATGGGAGGAGTTGATATCCTTGATCAAAACATCGGATATTATCAAGCAACAAGATCAAGACAAAAAAAGTACTACAAAAAGATTTTTAGGCATTTATTGGATTTGTCCATTTTTAATGCTTTTGTACTTTTCCAAAACAATGGTAATACGAAATCAAATTTGCAGTTTCGTTTAGACCTTGTGGAGAAAATTATTGCAAAGTATCATATACCAAAAAGTGTGAAATCAAGGCCCTCCTCTTTAAGTGCACAATGAGATTTTCTCCGTTTAACTGAGAGACATTTTCCGGAATATATCCCTCCAACTGAAAAAAAACAAGAACCCACAAGAAGATGCGTAGTGTGTTGTTCGAGGAAAAACTCATCTGGAAAAAAAATACGGAGAGAAACAAGAGTGTATTGCAAAGACTGTGATGCTGCTCTGTGTGCAATTCCTTGTTTCAAAATCTATCACACTCAAAAACACTTTTAGAGTGTGAGTATCTGAAATACTGAAAAAAAAGAGGTAAGGAATACATCGTTTATGAGTAAATAAATTTTGTAAACTTAAACTGTTAACTTCTATGTCATTACTATCTAATCATATATATATATTTATATATATATATATATATATATATATATATATATATATATATATATATATATATATATATATATATATATATATATATATATATATATATGTATGTATATATGCAACATATTTTTCTTATATTTATTTCAAATTTCCTAATTCACTTTAATTGTATATAAATAATTATAATTATTTATATACAATTAAATTGATATTATGTATTTAATATTATATACTAAATTGCATAGCACATAAACTGTTCAAAGTAATTATGATTTTTGTCCTAAAAAATAAGCGGTAATGACAATATTTTGCACATATAATATAACTGCATATTTTATATAACAGAGCTTGAATCATTAAGTCAAAAAGCCTCAAAATGAAAATTTTATAAACATCACTGTTGCGGTATTAGCGCAAATACGTTGTCCCAAGAGCGAGCGCCGACCTCACGCAATGTGTTCCTTCCCTAAGAGGTCCCGCCATACGAGATGACCGTGGGGAAAGCGAGGCACCCGCTGCCTATGAACGCTTAAAGGGTTAAGTAATATAGTTATTTTGGGTTCATTTGTTTATTATATTTTTCGTTACTATAAAAATGTCTCAGTTTTGTAGCAGACTTCCGAGAGTGTTGCCTCGGCTTCAAACATTGTTTAAACGGAGTGAGGGTCACAACTCCCCCCCGATCATTAACTACAAAACTTCCATTTCTGTTGTGAATTTCCTTCTCTTATTCTTAAATCCGTGTAGATATGGTCACTTCTTTCTTCTACTTCTGGTTAGTATTTACATTGCTTTTATATATATATATATATATATATATATATATATATATATATATACTAGCTGTACCCGTCCCGGCGTTTCTCGGGTAATGTAATTATCAATTTTTTAGTAGCCTTAACCCTTTGTTAATGGGCGTCGCTGTCATCTTTTTCCTCACCACGATACATTATTTTACCCATATAAATTTAATCCTTTCTGGCACATTTTGGCAAAATTTTTGACATAGGATTACTTAAAACTTTCCACAACAGTCAGCGAGACGAAAAACGTATTAAGATGTTTATTGTTCTGAAATTCTTTGAAATCTTCATAGATTTTTTCCACAAACACACCACAAATTATATGATATTAACTAAGTGTTGGCCAAAAAAATTACGGCATTACTAAATGCGATTTTTTAATCGATTATCACTGCAATAGTAATCGATTTCCTTTAACCACCCAATCCCTCATAGAAAACAAACGCCCCAACACATCACTTGCTTGACGTCGAAATAACGCCTATTTTCCCCCGCTTTACCTTCGTCCGGAAATGAAGAACGAAATCTCCAAAATGAGATTTCTCGCAAGAGTTTCTGAATCATAAAATAAATTATTAAAAAATAACTACAATATGTAAATTCATTTTGGTTCTGGCTTTCGAAACTGTGATGTCTAGGGTCTCTGAGATAAAAATTTCGTAAAAATGTAACAACATTTACGTATCGATTCGACAATTTGGAAAAAAGGGTCGCGGCCAAAATCACGTTTTTTTCCGAAAAACGGGTGCGAACAGGCGATCGAAAAAAAATCACAATTAATCGATAAATTAAGACAGACAATTTTAATTCTGATTTCCGTATAGTGTCATCTTTCCCGTATAGGCTAGTCCGAAAAAAAAAAAATTCTTGGACGGATACGTTAGGATTTACGGAGCTTTTACTCGTCCGGGAGCTCCAAATCGCGACTAAATATTTAATTACGGAAAATATAATTAAAAAATTGAAAAAAGGGCTTCGAGGTGCATAATGAGACCTCGGGGGGCATCTTTGTGTCGAATCGCAAGACTGTCTGACCTGCCGTCTTTGCGCCGTGCCGCGAGCAGACAAAAACTCGGTCACACACACACAGACTTTGCCTTTTATATATAAAGATATATATATATATATATATATATATATATATATATATATATATATATATATATATATATATATATATATATATATATATATATATATATACTTTTATATATATATATATATATATACTTATATATATATATATACACAGAGAAAAAAAAGTCTGTCAGTCGCCGGAAAAAGTGGGTTCTGCAGCCCACTTCGTGTAGGTTATTGTAAGAGGTGAGTTAAACGAACCACTATACGTGTTTTTGAACGCGGATGTAAGTGAGTTAAAATAGAACTGAGTTATCGTTACTGAGTTATCCAAACATGTGTGTTAAATAACTCACATGTCGTGAGATTTTTATAGTCAGTTTACTGAATTGGAGAACCAACTTAAACTGACTATAAAAAAATATTAAATTGTATATACTATGTAACTTGAAAGGTTGAATGGATTTCCTTCGGAATGAAATTTTTTATCTGTACTTAAAATGTTATCCATTGCTTTTTATAGGAAAAGAAGTTAATTTTTGGTATACAATGTCTAAATTTTTTAACGAGAATAACAAAAATTCTTGTATCGTATTTCAAATAAAATTTTTGTTTATAATTTTTGCTCTCAAGATAAAACATTTTACCTTTGTGTAGGATTTTTTCATTTAATAGTAGAGTAATATTTAAATCCAAGTTTTTACAAAATTCTGCAATTTTTTTTAAATGACATAAAAGCACAAAGCAATTACAAGATCCAAAAAAAAATTTGTATCAAAAGTAGCATTTTTTAAAAGAAAAGATGCTAATGTTCTTGTGTGTATGTTATTAATGTTTTACGTCTCGATCTGTGAGCAGACACTTACAGGTTCAACGATAAAAGACTTGGATTGGCATGTCTGTGTTTTCATATTTTGCTTCTTAATTTTCGAATGGTTTGCTTAATAGCTTACTTACGATTCGCCTGCGTCGAAAAAAATACTATTGATAATAATATTTAAAATTAAATGAAGTCATATTTATTATGGGACACTGCATATTAAAAATCCTGTAAAATTTATTAGTATAGAATAAATCTCCATTGTCAATTATCAAAGTTATTTAAACAAGCAAACACACACACACACACACACACACATATATATATATATATACTATATGTATATATATAACCCAGTATTTTTACACTACAGACTTTGCGATATTGAAACTTATTATGGTAAAGAAATGTAGGTTTAAAAAGAAAAAATTATTCCACAATATGTTTTTTTTATTTATTTGGGACACTTTCTTTTTATTATTATTTTCTGTCTAAAATCTAGCAAATAATAGCGTTGTCCCCAGAACAATTCGTCGTTTGTGGTTAATAACAGTTTAAAATGTATTTCTCTGTTGTTTTTTTAAATCTGCAGTTTACAACTCTGATAATAATTAGTTTATCAGCTCGTAAGAATTAGTTAGAAAATCGTGATTATCTAAGTTTTTATTCTATTGCTTGAGTCTGTGCTAAAAGAATCATTAAATCTTCTGAATCCGTGGGAAACAAATTTTTTACAGTGGGGCTCAGCGTATGGATTGTATTTTCCCATTTTACTTCCTAAATCTCCTGAACTTGAACAAAAGTATTTCACATATGCTCGCTTTTAAGTCGTTACAGGAAATGGTCATTTCCCGTGCGGTACTTATTTGTCTTACCCCCACAACCCAACCAGTTTCCATTGACTAGCACATGGCATTCGCCATGTTTAGGTTCCTACATTTTTAAGAAATTGATAATTAACTGGAAGATACATGGAAGATCAAAAGATTCACATGTGTATGGCACGAACACACACAGCTTCGAGCTTCGTAGTGTGCCAGCTTACCAAGATGCCGACGTACGCTTCGCTTCAACTGCTCATCTCAGCTGTTTACTTAGTTTCTAAGGTGAGCACAGTTTTGCTATTTAAAACTTTTACTAATGAAACTTCATCTATGTCAATCAGTCTAAACTTATCTGGTATATATTTTGCAATTTAACTGTTATTTGTGACTTGTGACAGTAGAAATAAATACTAGTTTTCATGCTTACTATGTATGTAAATATATATAATTTGTATGTTTTATCTATCAACCAGTTCAATGGTTTATCTAGTGTTACAAGTGTTTTACTTCCGTAATTATCTTTGGCATTTTAAAATGACTGTACATCCTAGATGTTCATTTCGATTCTCACAATCTTGTTAAAATTTGTTCTCTTCTTACATACATATAGTCGTATTTTACATTTATTTCTTGAATTCTTATATTTTTTTCATTAATTGAATAGGAGGTTAAATCTCAAGATAAAAGCATCTTCCCTCCTCTATTATTTATTTTAAATAATTTTATTGGATTTATCATATTTAATCAATGAATGAAAAATTGTACCATCAGTTATACAGAAATGTTATCCCTGATATAGAAGTATATTTATTTTATTAGATGAAAACAGATAGCTGTTGTCAAATTTTACAAATTCATTTTGCTTATTGTTTTATGATTTTATATGCATATAGAGCTTAGATTATTTTTCTGTTTCTTATTAATTTAAATATCTATGGACGTTACTTTATTATTGACCTTAAACAATTGTTAAAGAAGGTGACAGTGTAATTCAGCTGTTTATTATGCTGGTATTTTTATTCACTTAAGTTTTAATATGTAATCTTCAGTAATTTCTAACTTTCAATCTGTCTATCTATTGTTCATATATATATAAAATAAAAGTATGGGATGGAAGATTTAGCAGTATGTAATATATGAAAAATCATGCAATTTTTGTATTCAGCTAATAAAATTTTGAGTAGAATGAAAATGTTTTATTTTATACCTAAGTAGAATTTATAATTAAAATTTTCATAAGCTTTTCATAACTATCCCAAAAGTAATTAAGGGTAACTTTACTGTATTTGATCTGGAAATGTTGAAAATAAAACTCTAGAGGTTACTTTTTGAGTCATGCAATAATAATTTTATTTTTAGCACAAAATGAGAGGTTCTCTGTTAATTCATTTCATCTTGTTTCAGTTGAAATATATATTGGTAGCATACTTTAAAAAAAATTTCACTCGTTGCAATTAGTATGAATGTCTATTAAAGAGGTTAAAAGTTCATGAATTTTAATCTGGAGATATCTATGGCATACTATTTGCATTTTTTAAAATTTGGCAGTGTTTGAAAGAAGGTAGGGAGAAATATAGAAGAGTTCATTAATGGTCTGAAAAGATATGGTCCTGCATTCTTAAAAGAATCAAAAAAGTATCCTTTTAAATATAATTTTTAAATACTTTATCATTAAAATAAGTATTGGATAGATGTGAACATGTATAAAATGTTGCTAAATATCAATTAGTTTTTAAGATTAATTAAATCATTTTTTCCTGTTAAGTTAGGCACTTAGTCTAAAATCAGTTAAGCAAATTTCTTCATCACAGCTGCATTTTTTTTAAGTATTGCTCTCTATTTTCAGATATTAAAATCAAAGGAGTTCCATTAGTCCTGCCTGAGATTCCAATAACTGTTGACCCAAGAGGATCTTGAAATGGTAACAATGGGGATCTTTTATTTAAAAATTATTTTTTGCTGCATTTGAAACATATGCTGAAGTATTTGTTATTTGCCTCTTTTTCTAATTCTAATCCCTGTATTAAAATAAGTTTACCTTTACTATCAAGAATTCTAAAGTTTAGACAATACATATTTTGAAATAAATGTATTAGTAGTGCCTGTATGAAATTCATCCTTAAAATAATGATAGTAATAATACAGACATGTATTATTACAATCTGTATTATTACTATCATTATCTGTGGATCTGTCTAAGATTTATCTGTGGAGGGTACTAGTCTGTTAATATAGCAGTAATTTTCCTGAAACATGGATAATCAGTTCTGTGTACTGCAACTGCAGCTAAAATTTTGTTATGGAAAGGACAAAAGACAATTTCTTGCTGGCTGCTATTTCAAAGTTTAAAATCCTAATGTCTTGATTTTTTTAAATATTGCAGTAAAAACTGAGCCAAACAATATCAATTTATATAGAAACTATTAGTGAGCACTTCAAAAGTTTAACTACATGAAAATTAAAATCAACTTTGACACTGAAATGCATAACATTTATGAATTTTATTTTATATTTCAGGTGAAAAATGATGAAAGCTTGACTATCTGAAGGGTTTTGAAGATTTTCATTACAAAATAATTTTTTTTTTTTTTTTATAAAATTTTGCCTATTTATTTAAATACTAGTATATGTATATATGTAAATAAAAGTTTCTCTATATTTGTATTTTTATTTGCTGGGATGTTTTTTTGATTTAAATGTGAGTTTATATTCTTTCTCATTAAAGTATGCATTTGAGAGCACACTTTATTTAGCAGGAATTGTGAATGCATTATGCATGAATTATTTAATTTCTACGTAGAAAAGTATATTTATAGTAAATATATTAGTACTTTAATTTTCAAAACATTTACTTGGAGAGGTTCTATTTAGAGCAACTGGGTAAGTATATTAACATACAATTAATAAGTTTACAAACCATGTAAGAATTAATGAATGATTTGGTCGAATATACCTGTAAAAAAACTTGTGTGTTAGAAAATGATTATCTATATTTCCTGAAAATCTTAAATGTTACAATTTGAGATATTGTCATTGTTTCTAAATTAGTTGTGTGGGGATCATGGTATCTTTATCAATTAGAAATATATATTACTAAAATCAGCGTAATTATTTTTTTTTTTCAGTTTTAAAAAAATTATCTTGTGAATATCTTTTTTGTGTTAAAGCTAAGATCTGAAACTTTCTTGACAAAATATTCGTCTCAGGTTAACGAAACTAAAAGTTGTTAAGGAAAACTTTTTGACCTACGAAATTTGAAGGTTCTATACATTATAATATTCATAAGTTTCCTGTAAATTTTATTTTACATGCATATAGAAGCATCCCACTAAATCTCAGCATATTTTTTTAATTGGAGCTTCTTTTTCTTCTCAGTCATTCCTGTGAATGAAACAGATTTGCAAAAAAATAATGGATGCTTGATTAATATTTTAAATATTTGATATCTTTATAACTTTTAGGCATCCTTTCATCACTTATGATATAAGTTTGCAAGATTTTATAACAAATATATATTTATTTTTTTATAAGATTTTGAAAAAAATCCTTAAATTTTAATACCAATTATATTCCAAATATGGGTGTATAGCGCAGGTTTTTTTTTCACAAGAAACGATAGGGGGGGGGAATTGAGATAATAAGTATACAAAACAATGAATAATGAATTACTAGCATAAAATCGTTTAGTTTAACGACGGCGGGAGGGGGGGGGGATTTCGAGTACTATAGGGTAAACTCAGTTACTTAAAAAAACTCATTAGTCATGGATTTTATAACCCAAAATAAAGTGAGATATTGAACTCGAAAGAAGAGTTTGTCTACTCATGTTGGTGTGTTTTTTCGACACACTTTAAAGTGAGTCGTATAACCCATTTTAGTGAGTTGGTGCCGGGTAAATCAACCCGCTTGGGAACTGGGTTCTAGAACCCACTTTCCTACATGGGTTGTACGACTCACCAAAAGCGAGTTCCCCTGTGCAGTGGATTTGAACTCGGAGAAGTGGGTTCACCGAACGACTTTTTTTTCTCTGTGTATATATATATATATATATATATATATATATATATATATATATATATATATATATATATATATATATATATATATATATATATATATATATATATATGGCTGTCTTTTTTAACTAAAGAGAAGTTGCGTGGCGTCACTACGAGAGTAAATCAGTTCTGCGCATCAATACTAACTTTAAACCAATCAACCATTAAGACACACCTTTTAATCACGTGATGATATAGAGTCGATATAACTCGTGACGTCCGGAAGTAGGACGGATTTTTTGTAATTGCTTTGCTGCTCGCATACCGACGGATCGGTCGGTGATCTCAATAAAATGTTCCCTTAAACACTCGTGTCGACGACTGGTTATTTCGGACAGACTACCATTCCATGGTCTACAGAGATGATGGTGATGTGGGGGTGCGGCATTCTTCTTTTTAATGACCGACGGCCGTACGCCACATGTTACAGAAAAAGTCGGCAGGATAACATAGTAATTTTCAGACATCAAGAAAATTTTATAATTTAAGTACTTTGACATATTACATTTGATGTTGAAACCTCGTAAATTGTTCTACGAATTTAAGTAAAGGAGATTTCAGGAGGTTTTAGTCGACAGTTAAAAGGCGTTTTACGGTTTTCATATAAACAGAACGTCTTTATAACATGACTTAGGGTGCCAAAAAACCACAATTGGATAATTGAAAAAAACATTGTATGTTATATTTGGTTCATTCGCCCCAGAAAATTCTCGAAATGGAAATAATGAAGAATAATAAATAAATAGAAAAGAGATTATTATAATGAGATATATGTTTTATGATATTGAATACAGATGATGAATATTTGGGAACTTCACAGCGAGGATTCATACCGAAATGTGACATAAGAAAAGAAAAATTAATTTTGGTTTTTCGATTTCATGGTTAACTTAATAAATCTGAGATGGGTATTGGTAAAAGAAATTTGATTATTTGTGTCAATTGATAGAATAATAGTTTCGAAATTGAAATTTGGACGTTAACATTAAATTATGGCAATTGATAAAGAATATTGAGGTATTATTATTATTATTAGTATTAGAAATATTTTATTAGTGTGTGTTTAATACTTTCATATGTTGTGTATTTTGAATTCTATTGAATATAAAATTGATAGACCAAATTTTCACACTAAACGAGATTCTGAAATTGTCCATGCTTGCAGATTAAGATATTATAATGCACCAGAGAACTTAAAACTACACCACGAATAATGACAAACATTAGATCCATTTTTTTTTCTTTTCTATGTGATGGTTAACATCATTATATTTTTTTAAATTGATATAATTAATTATGTGTTGTCCTACTAAAGATAAAAAAAAACTGTCTAACTTAAACTTTCTTCTTAAGAATACTATTATATGTGAATTTTTTTTTTGATCTCAATTTAAACACCGACTATGACAACTCTACTTCTTTAACCTTTCAGTAAATTTTCTATTTCTTGAAAAACACTTTCCTATCACCCACCTCTAGAAGCGCGTTTGATGTCGTCCCAACTGTTTAAGATCTTATTAATTTTTTTTGCTATTTGTTTTTAATTCATCCACTCAGTCACTTAAAGTGCTGAAAATCATATGCTTGAGTAATGACTAAAACAGGACTGGGATGGCCACTCCTTTTGTCCTCCCATTTCTATATATTATACTCCCAGAGGTATGACAACTGCACCTTTTCCTTTTTCTCCATCTTTGTACTATGCAAGATGCTGTTTTTCAATGCAGTCATATTCTGTCGGAGATTCACGGTTAGTCCACTGAACGGCTAAATAGACTCTTCCTCCTTATTAGTCAGAGAACAATAGGAAGAAAGAAAACCCACTTGTTACACGAACATAAACACAACCCCTCACTGCTTAGAGGTAGAATTAAAGAATTTGAGACTAAGAGTTGGGGAACACACATACAACAAGGTACCTTCAAAACAAGGAAATGGATCCACATAAACTTATAATAAATGTACAAAAATGAATAGTAAATAAATAATTTGAAAATAAAGTGAAAAGTATTGAGAATAAATAAATAAAGTTAGAATAAATTTGAATAAGTATAACTAAAGAATATTGGATAGCATTTTGGAATGAATAAATATTGTTGGAATAAAAAGGAATAACAAATGAATATTGAAATGAGAGTAATAAGAAATATAAGGATATTGAAAAGAGAATTTTTTTGATAATAAGTAATATTGAAATAAAGGAGATAAGGGATATTAAGAAAAAAATAATGAGATAAATAAAGATACGAAAACTAGATAATGAGTAATATGTTCTGTAATTTTTATATATAATTGATATATTTGAAATGTGATTTTTATTGAAAGTGTGATTTTTATTATAAACTGTGATTTTTAATATGTAACTAAAGAACTAATTTTCTTTAAATGTAAACAAATCGAGATAATGTGATGTTTATGTATTCTACGTTTGTGAAACAGAAATAACACAGCACTAAAAAGACTGTGATTTTTTTTTATTCTGCACTTGCGAGATGATAGGTCACAGAACCTACCGAACTGTGATTTTTTTTGTACTTTTCTCAAGCAACATACTGTAGCTAACATAACAAGGACAATGAATCATAAGCTAACATGTGTACCTTACAAACTTTTTGGACTCACCCCAATGTTGTGAGAGTTGAAGAGGAAAGTACAATAACTTCAAATTATTATTGTCATGTTCTATTCCATTTACTTCACATTTTTGTTTGTTGATTTTGACATTTTCATTGTTATATTCTATTATTTGTGTGAGTCGACTTAAAATTAAAATTGATGTAAAGTGAAAATTTTATAACTTAGTGTTGTTGGTTAAATTTAATTGAAATTTTTTTTGCTGGGATGTTGTTGTGCGGGGAGGGCCCGCCCTGCACAGCAATTTTCAGTTAATGATTAGGTAGAATCTTCAATTTAATATTATGTGTATTTCTTTTTAGTGATTTTTATATATATTTTTCAGAAAATTTGATAATGTTGTTATGTCAGCTCATCACGTGATCTTAATTTTTTTTTTTTTTTTGCAATTTAACTTTAATTGAAATTTATTCGTTAACTTATTCCAAATATTTTAATGCCCATTCTTCTCACTCATCTGAGTGAGTCTGCCCTCTAATGCAGGCATTGTAGGTCAGCCTCTTCTCGGACGGGGGGGATATTCTATAATATTAAAAACTAGTAATTTCTTAATTCAACACTCTTAACATTTAAAAACTATTAATTCCTCACTTTACTATTCCAAATTACAAACCCTTTTTTAATCCCTTAAAACATTTAATTCCCTTTGGGCATTCGCGTTAAATTCCATTATTACAGCCTTAGGCAAAATCATTCAAGATGGCTGTCTTTTTTAACTAAAGAGAAGTTGCGTGGCGTCACTACGAGAGTAAATCAGTTCTGCGCATCAATACTAACTTTAAACCAATCAACCATTAAAACACACCTTTTAATCACGTGATGATATAGAGTCGATATAACTCGTGACGTCCGGAAGTAGGACGGATTTTTTGTAATTGCTTTGCTGCTCGCATACCGACGGATCGGTCGGTGATCTCAATAAAATGTTCCCTTAAACACTCGTGTCGACGACTGGTTATTTCGGACAGACTACCATTCCAGGGTCTACAGAGATGATGGTGATGTGGGGGTGCGGCATTCTTCTTTTTAATGACCGACGGCCGTACGCCCCATGTTACATATATACATATATATATATATATATATATATATATATATATATATATATATATATATATATATATATATATATATATGTGTGTGTGTGTGTGTGTGGCGTTCGAGCGATTACGTCGAGCAAATTACGTCGAGCAACTACGTCGAGCTATTTCGTTTCATCTTTTACTGACAGAAGAAACCTCGGTGAACCGAGCTCTGAAGAAACCTCGGTGAGCCGAGGGAAGAAAACATCAGCGATGCACACCGGTGTAGCCATATAAATACCGGGAGTTCATGAAGAACGCTCGATCCCTTTCGCTCCTTGTCGCTCGAGTTATTTCCAGTACGCTGTGAATCCAGCCCACAAATCCGCCTACAAAAAAATTAAAGATTGTATTATGTCAGAAGTATACGGCTGACATAATATAATGTTTCGTTTATACTATGTGATATATGCGTAATATATTTCATCTATATATTTAAGTTGCTAATCCGACTTTTTGGGCAGTCCGTGAGAGAAAACTACTGCATCAATTTGCTTCATTACCATGTTTTTATTCACTTGCTTTCTTGTGTGTTTGTTTGTGTGTGTGTGTTTGTCTAGTAGAAATCTTGCAATAGATTTTTAACTAACTTCCCGACTAGCTAGACATTTGAAACTTTTAGAATAGCTCAGAACACGATGGCAATGTATAATTTAATACTTTTAGCCGAAAAAAACCGCAACGTGGCGCTTCGATTGAATTCAATGCTCGCACTTTTCCATAACGGCGTTTGACGATTTTGAAAACAGAATACATGCGAATTTTATTTATTTACAAAAATATTGTGCGAAAAATTAAAAAAAATTATAAAAACCAAAGTTTATAAAGTCTGTGGATAGTGAAAACGACTAAAAAGTGATTAAGTCAAAAAGAAAAATTAAGTGAAGGTTTGTGCAATTAAGAGAGAATTGTCAAGTTTATATGATTCAACAGAAAATTTAAAAACATGGTATATAAAAAGTTCTTTTGATCTTGTAATTATTTTGGTCTTAAACGATAGATTGTAATCTGTAGATTTGTCAAATTTGGTTTTTGTGACAGCAATTTCTATTAATTAGCCATAATTTACAATTTACAATTAATTTTTACGCATGCTCAGTGGCATGTTTAAAGCAGTCTTTAGAAACTCACTGTTTCCGCGCATGCTCAATGACATGTTTTAATGATAAACACGTTTATTCCGAGGAGTCTCTCTAGATCTATCTCTGCCATATTTATTTTTATGATAATTATATTTGTAAAATACAACAGTAAACCTCATGTAAATTGTTTATTTCGTGCTGTTTAATTAGCGATAATTTACAATTTTAAAAAATTGCTTTCTGTGCATGCTCAGTGATATTTTTAAATCTGTCTTTAGACACTCACTAAGCACGAGGCCGCTTAAACACAATTTGTTTCTGCGCATTATTATGATTTTTAACATTTGGCAATGATGTGTTGAATATAATTTCTGTATTAGTACATTTATTTACTCTCTAGCCGTCATGTTTTGACAGGCATCAACTATTATTATATTATATTAATTTATTTTTGGCTTTTATATAAAGATGAAATAAACATCCACTTACAAATGGATAATTTTTTCGATCAAGAGTTTATGCACAAGAGAGGAAAGAGTAGTACCTGCCTAAATTTGTTTTTCATTTTGATTAAGACCGACTTTTCGGCAGACTCTCTTGGATGCCTAAGAGGGTATCTATCAGGCGCTTCAAAGTCATTCATTTCAAACTCTGGTTCTCTGCGATTTACCTGGCAACCCTACCAGCAGTTGCATTCCCCCAATATAAAATTCGTTAGGCGCTGTATTTTGTTTTTTTTTTGGTAGACCGCTGGGTTACACTTATTTGGACTGAATTTTTCGGTGATGGTGTTGATAATTATTTCATGATTTAAATATTTCGTGACGCTGGAATTGGAGCCATTTTTTTATATAAACATGACCATTTTAGTTTATTTTCAGCACGTTTTGTGTTTGATTGGGGGTGGGGTGGGTAAGTATACTGATTTTGCAATGAATAACAGGACCGTTTTTATTTATCAGAAGCTAGATATATTCATAGCGTAAAGTAAAATACTTCGAGTGACAGTTCTCTTTTAAATGAAATTGAGTCAATAGGCGCTATATTTCGTTTTTTTTGGTAGACCGCTGGGTTACACTTATTTGGACTGAAGTTTTCGGTGATGGTGTTGATAATTATTTCATGATTTAAATATTTCGTGACGCTGGAATTGGAGCCATTTTTTTATATAAACATGACCATTTTAGTTTATTTTCAGCACGTTTTTTGTTTGATTGGGGGGGGGGGCGGGTAAGTATACTGATTTTGCAATGAATAACAGGACCGTTTTTATTTATCAGAAGATAGATATATTCATAGTGTAATGCAAAATACTTCGAGTGACAGTTCTCTTTTAAATGAAATTGAGTCCGAATGCATTTCAATAAATGTTTAACAGATTAAACACTAAAAACATATCATACCATTTTATACCTCTATACAGTCATAATATTATTATTAAAATATTGAGGTACATTGAATTTTATTCGTCATTTTTACAGTATTTATTCGCATACTTTATACCTAGTGATGTATAGAACAATAAAGAATGATTCGAGGAAATGAAATAAAAATATTGATGACTGCAAATAAATTTCACATACCTGACCAAAGTAGATGTAAATGTAAGTACAAATATTTTATAAGTTCTAACACCTATTGATTTGACCCGTATTCTTATTTTCCGAATACACTTCATAAGAAAAAACCCCATCTCATCAGAGATTAAATTAGAAAGTGTATGTTTGTATGTATGTAAATGTTGAGAGTAATTTAGTAGCTTTTAATGTGCTAGTAAATACAGGGCCGTTTGTAGGATAGCTGCCGCCCGTGTGCGAGAATGATTCCCCCCCTCCTCGTACCGTATGGATTAATTGAAATTTCTCTGAAATATTTTTACCTTAAATGAAACAACAAATTACAGAAAATATTATAAATTCAGTTTATTTTACCTAACATAATAATTATTAATGTATTGATATAATAGACAAATGAATACATTATATTAAATACATACAACACATATCTATTAATACATATACTTAATAAGTCAGTCAAAAAGATAATCTTTGCTTTTCTTGCCTTTTTTATGCAAATTCTGTTATAATATCTGATCATTTACATATATCTTCCGAAATGTCCTTTTCGATGCTGATAATATATAAGTCAGAAAGCCTTTCTTGTCCCATTGTTGATCTCAAATAATCAAATTTTTATTATTTTAAGTTTTGAAAAGCTTTTTTCCCCGCTAGCCACAGGTACAGGTAATGTTAAAAAAATTCGTATGGCAATCACTAAATTTGGAAACAGATACAGTGGCTCCCAAAAGTGTTCGTATACTTACGATTTTCAATGAAATAGGGGTCTATCCATTGATTAAAATGAATATTTCAGATTGGGTATTTAATAATATCTATAATCTATTCTTAACAAAGCTAAATGAAATATTTTGAAAACATATTAAATCTTTATATTTAAGAAACCAATAATCCAACAGTAACAAAAACTTTATCCCACAAATGTCATCCTACACTTGTAAAAAATCTCTACATAGTAGTAAATATTCTAATTTTTCGTTAAATTAATATTTAGTAGGATATCCTTTAGCATCCACAACAGCTTTTAAACGTCTGGGAATAGATTGCTTTAGTTCTTTTGTAATTTTTGCATCAATGTTCATCCATTTTTCCATCATAATTGTTTTTAGTTAGCTTTTCGTGTGAATGTCGTGTTTTCGTACTCGAACCTCCAGTTCTCTCCAAATATGTTCTATTGGATTTAAATCTGGCAATGGAGGTTGAGTTTTCAAAACTTGTGGACAATTATAGAGACACCAGATGCGAACGTTGAGAGCCGTGTGCTTAGAATCGTTATCTTGATAAAAAACAAAGTTGTTTCCATACCCAAATTTTGAGCTGATAATTTTGAATTGTCTCTTAAAATAATTATAAAAACAGCATGTTTCATTATGCCATCAATAAATACCAAATTTCCTAGCCCTGATGCTGACATGCACCCCCACACAAGGATACCTCCACCAGCATGCTTAACTGTTCCTACTAAGTTCTTGGATTTAGTTCCTCATTTTATTCTCCATACAATTATACGCCCATCAGCACCAAAAATGTTCATCGGCAAATACTACATTATTCCAATAGGTTTATCGCTTATTTATCATTGATAGTGCGAAGGGAAGCCTAAACTTCCTGTTTTTCTCACAAAAATTTTTCTATGGGGAGAACGCCTATATAATCCAGCTGTTCTGAGAACTCGTCAAAAAATTTCAGGTGAAATTGAAATAGAAAATGTTTCATTCAATTCTGCAGAAATTTTTAAAGCACTCAAAAGTGAATTTTTCACAAATTTTCTAATTATAAATCTCTGATCACGTTTTGTTAACTTTGCCGGACGGCCTTTTCTTACCTTGTTTTCGATCCAATTTTCTTCTTTAAAGCGTTGTTTCCCATACTACACAGTAGAATGGGATAAATTAAGTAATTTAGCAATATTCCGAACTGATTTACCACTACTATGTTAAAAAATAATCAATTTTCGAATGCTGTTTGTTGTTTCTTTACGACTACGAGCCATTTTTAAATAATAAATAGAATATTTCGGAGTAGGCAAGCAAAAATTAAAGCCAAACGGTATTTTAAATGCCACCACAGTTCAAAAATATAATTAAAGCGCCAGACGATAATTTTAATTATGAATTTATCCGAAAATATTTCAGTGTACGATGACTTTTGTGAGATAAAGTTTTTGTTACTTTTTGATTACTGGTTTCTTAAAAATAAAGTTTTACTATGTTTTTAAAATATTTCATGTAGTTTTGTTAAAACTAGATTATAGATCTTATTATTAAATACCCATTCTGAAATATTCATTTTAATTAATCGATAGACCCCTATTTTATTGAAAATCGTAAGTGTAAGAACACTTTTGGGAGCCACTGTAGATGAGTTTATTTGTAAATAGGTATTGAATAACATTTAACGCGTTCATTTCAAGGGAAATATAGTGGGCAACTTTGTCAGTTTTATCGCATAAATCTTCAGCTATAATATCTTTTTTATTTTTAAAGGGATCATGTAACATACTTTCCACATATTTACATTTTATAGACCTAATTTGATTTATCTGTCTCAAGGAAATCTGACATTGAAATAAATCCCCAATAAATGCTCCCTTATTTCTATTTGCTTTAATTTATTATTTAATAGAACAAATATTTCTACAACAGTATGTCGGTCTTGGTTGCTTAGATCAGGGGTGGAATCTAAAAGAATAGAATAATATTTACTAAATTTTAAGAGTGGTATTATTTCATGTCTTATTTTTTGTCCCAAAAGGGAAATAAGTTCATTTTGAATATGAATACCTACAGTGGCTCCCAAAAGTGTTCGTACACTTACGATTTTCAATGAAATAGGGGTCTATCCAATAATTAAAATGAATATTTCAGAATGGGAATTTAATAATAAGATCGATAACACAGGGCAACAGTGGGTTTGGTGCGGGGGTATTTGGAGCTGATTTTATATGAATTTGATGCCCTGGATTTAAATATGGCATTAGTTTTTGCCTAGGAGCTCAAATTTCTAATATATAACATTTTAGTGAAATATACGTTACACTATTTTAAGTTAAATCCATATATCAAATTAAAAAATTAAACACGGAATTTTTATTATTATTATATTTTTTAAAAATTTTAAAGAAACATAAAAATCATAGAGAATATTGCAGTAGTACTTATCTAATTATACCAAGAGCAAGAAAGAAGAAAAAGTCATCGATGAAACCAACTAGTTACTGAACACTTCGGAAACTTCTTTTCCGTGACATTCTTGAATGTATTTTGGAACAGTCCCTTTGTAAACTCCAGCAGTAATCTGCCATCATGTGCGTATTCCATCTTCCTTGGTAACGGTCAATTTATAGTTTTAATATCCTGGTGAAATCTTTCACCTTGTTCCTCAATGATGTCTCCTAAATTTTCAGGAATATGGTCTAAGTGGCTGTGTAAATAGTGCAACTTATAATACTCATGCTACACCCGAGGGATCTGAAACTGTTTAGCATGTTGCTTACACGTTCAAAATAATTTTCAGATTTGCATTTGCCCACAAAATTTTCGACAACTGCAACAAATGAAGTCCAGGCTTATCGCTCAGCCTCATTCATGGAATTTACGAAGGTAGGATCCTTAATGAGTTGTCTTATTTCTGGGTCGTCAAATATTCCTGCTTTAATTTTTTCCGTACTCAACTTAAGCATCCCCCCCCTATATATGCAAAGCATGATCCGTTCTTATCAAGGGTTTTTACATACTGCTTAATTAGCCCAGCTTGATATGCAGTGGAGGAAAAATTATTCAAGGGGTTGCTAATGACATTCTTTGCCCCAACATCCATGTTTTCTCTCTTAGGCCACTATTTTCTAACCCAGTGGCGTGCTTTGTCTCTTCTATCCCAGAGGCACACGATGCAAGGATATTTGGTATAGCTACTTACTTAGCTGTCCACGGAAAAAGTTTACCATTTTGAAGTCCACATAAATCATCCATTGATGTTCATGATACTCTTATCTTTTCCAAGACCAAAGCTATGGTGACATATTCTTCTTTCATTTTCGTTGAGTGAGTAATTGGTATTGAACCATATTTGTTCCAAAAGTGTAGAAGGACAGACTTCAAACTTCGCTTTGAGCTGTCAATAAATAGGCGCCAATCATCTTGAAAATGTTCAGAAAGACCCATTTTCCCCAGGAGTCCAGTTTCTCAGTAGGACAAATCAGCCGTACTTGAATGTACTAAATAGAAGAAAAAAAACATTGATAGAAAGCTGGATGTACAGTAAAACCTCGTTTATCCGGCTCTATTAGATCCAAATATCCAAATAATTCGGATCAGATTTGTAGACATTTTTATTTAATGTTCACATTAGATAATAATTTTTAACTATGATAAGAAGAGAGTAACTACAAGTACGTCAGATATTCGCTTTTTCGTTTGATTCAATGAACAGTTCCTGCATAGATTGTACAATAAATTATGGTGATAAAATGCTTTTTGTTGAGTTTAAGAAAGCTTTACAAGACTTACCAATTCTTTGTTAAGAAATGATGTTAAAAGTTATTTTTATATTTTTTAATGTCTTGTAAACAATGTTATGTAATTTATTTTGTTACAAAACAAAGTAAGTCTTCTTAGTTAAGCGTTGTGTATTGCTTACTACCCATATTTCCCGGATTATCCGGAATTTCAATTGTCCGGATTGCCTATGGTCCCAGTTAGTCCGGATAAACGATGTTTTACTATATCTAAATAAGTAGAGCTGATAGAGAAAAAACGATTTCATATTTAGATTCAGCGCCCCAAATATAGCTAAAATCAGTTCTAAAATCCTAGGCACCAAAAAAAATATTTTTTTTGTAGACCTGTGCAATCTATTCTTAACAAAACTACATGGAATATTTTAAAACTTTATGTTTAAGAAACCAGTATATAAAACTTTATGTTTAAGAAAGCAGTAATCAAAAAGTGAATAAAATTTTATCTCACAAAAGTCATCGTATACTGAAATTTTTTCAGATAAATTCATGATTAAAATTATCGTCTGGCACTTTTTTTTTATTTTTGAATTGTGGTAGCATTTAAAATATCGTTTGGCTTTAATTTTTGATGGCCTATTCCGTAATATTCTATTTATTATTTAAAAATGGCTCGCAAAGAAACAACAAACAGCATTGATCGAAAATTGATTATTTTTCATCATAATCAGTTCGGAATATTGCTAAATTACTTAATTTATCCCATTCTACTGTGCAGTATGTGATAAAACGCTATAAGATGAAAATCGGATCAAAATCACGGAAAGAAAATTTCGTCCGGCAAATTTAACAAAACGTGATCAGAGATTTATAATTAGAAAATGTGTTGGTTCCGATGGGCGTATAATTGTATGGAGAAGAAAAAATGAGGAACTTAATCCCAAGAACTTAGCAGGAACAGTTAAGCATGACGGTGGAGGCGTCCTAGTGTGGGGCTGCATGTCAAAATCAGGACTAGGTAATTTGGTGTTCATTGATGGCATAATGAATCATGCTGTTTATATAAATATTTTAAGAGACAATTTAAAATTATTAGCCCAAAATTTGTGTATTGAAAAAACTTTGTTTTTTTTATCAAGATAACGATCACACGGCTCACAACGTTCACCTCTCGTGTCTCTATAATTGTGCAAGTTTTAGACAAGTTTAAACAACAAGTTTAGAAAACACCACCTCATTCGGCAGATTTAAACCCAATAGAACATATTTAAAGAGAACTGGAGGTTCGAGTATGAAATTACGACATTCACAGGAAAAGCGAACTAAAAACAATTATGATGGAAGAATGGATGAACATTGAAGCAGAAATTACAAAAGAACTAGTGCAATCTATTCCCAGACGTTTAAAAGCTCTTGTGGATGCTAAAGGATATCCTACTAAATATTAATTTAACGAAAAATTAGAATATTTACTTATATGTAGAGATCTTTTACAAGTGTTCGATGACTTTTGTGGGATAAAGTTTTTGTTACTTTTTGATTATTGGTTTCTTAAAAATAAAGTTTTACTATGTTTTTAAAATATTTCATGTAGTTTTGTTAAGAATAGATTATAGATCTTATTATTTAATTCCCATTCTGAAATATTCATTGTAATTATTGGATAGACCCCTATTTTATTGAAAATCGTAAGTGTACGAACACTTTTGGGAGCCACTGTAAATAATGAGGCATATTTGATGGATTTCTGCTAATTCTAGTGAGGTGCTCTGATATAGTAATGAAAAAATATCATCAAGTTTCCTTACCTGTGAAATATTTTTATTGGTCAGCAATCACAAAATCGAGCACAAAAATTAAAGACAAAAAGCTTTGTTTTTCAGTTGTTGAGATGGACACGTTCAAAATTAATATAGTGAAAATTATCCCGGTCCGTGTATTTATAGGCTCATGGCATGAAATAGTATTTTCCTGCAACCTTACAAAAACCGTCCGTACCTACGCTATTTGATGGTTTAAAACGTGTTAAAATAAAAAAGAACAATGTATTTCCCAACTGTTGCGATTTGGAGTAGCGTTTTTAGAACCAATGTGGTTTTGTTTATTTCCAGTTACACTTGTAAAATGCATTTTTAATTATAAGTAGTTATCTATCTGATAATATTTTTATATTCATTATTTTACTAATAAATTAGTTTTAATTTTTTTTAACCGCGCGGCTGACTTGCCCCCCCCCCTCCTCTTTACATGCCGCACATAACTGGCACCCGGGTATTAGTCAGAATGCTTTGTTCTCCCTGCACACTAGTTGTTGCAAGTAGTAGAAGGGACCCTTTTCTGAGAAAGAGTGGGGGTAATTCTAAAAATAGACGGGGAATGCTCGATGGGCATTACGATAAGACAGATCTGTATGCATGTATACATGACAATCTGTATACATGAAGTATACATATTGGCGATTTCGGTCAACTAAGTGTTGGCGAAACATTGGCGGACGCTATTTATGCCAATTATATTTCTACACACTGTCTTCAGTTTTCTACATGGTTGAACATTTGCTATCTCTCCGCTGCTCGACTGTGTGGTATTTTCTTTATTTTCAAAAATTTTTTAATATACCGTCATTGGACAATGACCGAGAGGTATGTTTATATTTTGTACATGTTATTTTAAGTAAAGTTCGTAAATGTTCTCGAGATAAGAAAATAATATTTTCCACAGAGGAAATTTATTTCATTCTTCTCAAAGTTAAAAGTGAGGTGTAATATATATTTGAAAATCAGGAATTACCCGATTATATAATCTTAATTTATATAATTTATTTGAAAAAGATTTAAAATTAAAATTGAATGTAGTTCATTATTTTAAAATTTTGTTCAGTCCTTTTTTCAGTCTTATCGTATTCAGCAATATGATAAGACTGTAGGATGACAGATTATTATTATTTTTTATCACCAAAGGATAAACTTATCAAGACTTATTTGAAGATGTCTCAAAACAAAAAATTTCTTGAACAGCTAAGCTTTAACAATGAATCATTCTTTGATATGCAAAACTATGAAATTTTTTCACTTGTCAACTACTAAAAAAGGACTGAAAAAATTTTTTAAAACATTGAACTACATTCAATTTTAATTTTAAATCATTTTCAAATAAATTATATAAATTAAGATTATATAATCGGGTAATTAATGATTTTCAAATATATATTACACCTCGCTTTTAACTTTGAGAAGAATGAAATAAATTTCCTTTATGGAAAATATTATAATTTTCTTAACTCGAGAACATTTACAAACTTTACTTAAAATAACATGTACAAAATATAATTTTAAGGGATTATTCTGAACAAACATTTTAGGTTTTAGCAGAGATTAATATTTACTATTACCTGAAAATACACGAGAAAAAGAGAAAAGTTAAAAATATTAATACTAGTTACATATGGAGAGCCAGAAAAAAAAGAAATAAAGTGTAAGGGTAGATATCAGATGTTATATATATCAAGTATTATATACAGAACATCTGGTATCCACAGATATAGCGGGTGGCCATAATTAAACTGACAGTGCTCACAGTGTTCTGTAGCGTGATCTATTTGCGAGAATGACGCCACATTTTGTAGGAAGATTAAACAAGACGGGGGACGAAGGATTCCGCGAAAAAATAAATTAGTTCCAAAAGTCACCGCTAGGGGAATATTTGGCGCTGTGTAATAGAAAATAGAGTGTTAACAAATGCAAATTAATACGGAATAAAATTACCTTTTATTATGCACATTTTCTTATTTAGTTCAAGTGCAATATGGCAACACTTTTAAAAAAGCGTAAAATCTACATAAACACCGATAAAGTCTCGTGATCTGCAATATCACGTACGCTGAGCAGAAGAAGTTCTTTATTCAAATTTCACGTTACATCCATTGGCACAGTGCCAGCTGCTTGGGTTTTAAAAGGCAATGTGTTACGTTTCGAATCAATCGGATTGAAAGTTTATGTGCAATGTCTCCTTCTTTAGTCGAGCGTGCGTTACTGGTCAAATTCTTTTACCTCAACCAGTGCAACGCGTCAGCCGCTCTTCGTGCTTTTAGAACGCACAAAAAATGCGCAAAAGGTAACGGTCCTGTGTCAGTTAATGGGCTAAAAGCAATGGTTGCGACGTTTGAGAAAACAGGTTCTCTGAAGGTTCAGTCAGGCAGAGGACGAAAACCTGTACCACAGGATACAATCGAAGCAGTTGCCACGGCGATTGTCGACAGAGGACCAGACAATATTGCTGCCACCTCTAGTGCTCGTGGATTAGCTCGGAATATGGATATGCCTTAAAGTACGTTATGGAAAATCTTACGAAAGATTATCAACTTTTACCTGCCCACTTTTACCTGCATGGAACTGTGAATACCCAGAACTGCCGAATTTGGGATGACAAATCACCACATGCAGTCACAGAAATTCCCTTACATTCACCAAAGGTAACTGTTTGGTGTGGGTTCACAGCGGAATTTATCGTAGGTCCATTCTTCTATGAGAACATTACCCCGACCGGACCAGAAACCTGTTCTGTTACCGGAGAGCAATATCGCCACATGTTGAACAGCTTTGTCATTCCGGCACTTCAGCAAAGACAATGCCTGGGGGAAATCATTTTCATGCAAGATGGAGCCCTTCCACACATTGCTGTACGGGTGCAACAGCTCCTACGACAGAAATTCACAACAGAAAGAGTCATTAGCCCCTACTTTCCAACTGCATGGCCACCTCGGTCGCCTGATCTTACCCCATGCGACTTCTGGCTATGGGGTTACCTTAAGTCCAAGGTCTATCAAGGAGTGGTCCAGGACCTGGCTACGTCGAAGGATAACATATCACGAACTGTACGGGAGATTCCTGCAGACATGTTACTTTCTGCTGTTGTGCATACTGTGCACAGAATGCAAAATATGGTCCACAACAACGGCAGCCACATTGAACCTCATTTCAATGCAAAATAAAAGGTAATTTCCGTATTGATTTGCATTTGTTAACACTCTATTTTCTATTACACAGCGTCAAATATTCCCCTAGCGGTGACTTTTGGAACTTATTTATTTTTTCGCGGAATCCTTCGTCCCCCGTCTTGTTTAATCTTCCTACAAAATGTGGCGTCATTCTCGCAAATAGATCGCGCTACAGAACACTGTGAGCACTGTCAGTTTAATTATGGCCACCCGGTATATCATCTGATATATATCAAATGTTATTTATAATAAGTACTGTTATCATAAACAATCTCATTAATAAAAATAAAAAGCATGTGAAATGAAGGGGGTCTACGAAAAACTTTGAAAATCTGTCGGTATTCCAATTCAAGCCCAGTACTGGAAAGTAACCCTGATCGCCGGCGCTTTGCTGGTTGCAGGATGGGTATTTGACTGCCTGTCGACACGAATTATTGCTCCCGTAACCGAACCGTAACCTTCCGGCAATGGTGCGGCTTTATGTCTGCATTGTCGGGTACCTTGCGGTTGTCTCACGGTTCGCAGTCGGATGCACGATAGCTTCATTGTTACCGGAAGCGACCCGGCACTCGACGGGGTAGTCACGGGCGAGAGGACACTCCCGTGACGGATCCGATACTGACCTAATGCGTCGGCCCGGCAATAGAGAAATCGTCTATCCAGAATCCTCCGGCCCCGGCCCGATGCCTCAGTGTTTGGTGGGTATATATATATATATATATATATATATATATACATATATATATATTTATTTGTATGTGTGTATATGTGTGTGTGCTTTTACTCTCGTAACAACGTAACTCTACGAAAATACTCTAGTGTATTAGTGGAACAAATTTTCTTTATTAGAACGAAAGGAAATATGAATAAATTTAACTTGATAATAAAATCTCCAACAAAACTATTCAACCGAGCTAATTCTGGGATGTCTGCTGGGGCTGCTGACAACCTATAAGATATGTCAACGTTTAATATAAGATAACAGTACTTAGTGTGTAAAATTCAGTCCCCATAGATTTCATTCCTGTTAGTGAGGATACTTGAAAAATTGACGCTAGAAAGGTAAGCCGTTTACAATTTAATAACCTGTGTAATATTTGGGATTACTTGTAAACGTTAGGATATTTAGTCTCAACAGTAATTTTCACTAAATATCCCTCTTCCCACCAAAAGTGTTCAATAAAAATAGAATAAATCATGCCCTCATAAACAGAAAAATGTTAAGAGAAGAAAGTTTAATAAATTTATACCATACACAAAACTATTAATGTGTCTGAAATACCAAAATCTAGAGGTTATGTAGGTTCACTACTTTGAGGGAATCGGAATCGTGCAAATCAAGAAATTGGTTCAAGAACATTAGAAAAAAACACAGGTATTTTTCTCTTGGAGGGGGAATGAGCAATGTTCGTTGAAAGTACGCTTAAATTGCTTTTTTCGCATAGATTTTTGATTTTGGACAAATATCATAGAAATGACCAGTAATGTTCTTCAAAAAGTACATCCGAATAAAAAAATTTCATAGTATAATTTTTTTTTAATTCATTGAACTACGCAAGATATTGTGAGGAAAATGAGATAAAATTGGCTTAAAAATATAGTGGGTTACTGTAAAAATTCTTAATCCTCAGAGGATTTCAATGCACAACCGTTCCATTATCAATTTGTAATTTAAACTAAGCATTTCAAGATTTAGTCGCCAGGGGTATAAATTTTTCGATTTGCCCTAAGAGAGAAATCAAAAGAAAACTGCTTAGGAATTAAATTTTATAGGATATAAATGCTTTGAAGCTTTACGGAAAAGAGATTTATAGATTCGCATAGCTTGCATTTTATTCCCATGGAAGTTACATGTTTTGTTGCAGTACGGTGATTGGCGAATTTTTAGAGTGTAGTATAAATTTAATTATCGTGTTTTTATTATGTAATCTGATATTTCATAATATTTGGCGACTTAATTTTTTGAAATTGCAGTGATTATTCAAATACTTATTTATTTGTTATCGTAATTTTGAATATGCAAGAAGAATTAACCCATACTATTATAGTTAATCATTCATTTATTTTTTAATGAAGTTGCATAATTTTAAATATCATGGGATTAATTAAAGTATTCATTAACAGCCGCTTTAGAATCATTTAGTTGTCCTGCATTTAAACTCATGACTCATATATAATTCATTAGTTACGAAAATAAGGGTCACTAATAAAATGAACATTGGATTATGAATTACGAGTCCTCAGGTAATTGTAAATTCCCTCCTAGATTAATTAGATAGTTTAGTTAATTAGTTATAGTTTATCACATTTTCAATAAACCTGTAAATACTTTATTAATGTTTTATAAATTAATGTAAATTAAATACTGAAATTAAATATCGTAATAACAAAATAATTTAATTTTTTGAGTAGATACTCAATAGATGATCCTTTAATTTTTGGAGTAAATAACATTAAGTACACAAAAAAGAGTGAGAACTGTGAAATTAGAACTGACTTGATACATAATGTCATTCAATTTTAAAGGATGATGGCGTGAGGAAAGTGTTGTAAATATTCCATGGTTCTTCTCGTGATATGTGTCTTGTAAACGAGGTAAGTTTTTTTTTTTTAACCAGACTTTTATCTCATTCCTGAAGTGCCTCATACGTTGTTAGTTGTAATCAATGTTAGTGGTAATCTATGTATTTTTCGATCCCCAGTGGCTATTGCGAAATCACGAAAAGTTGGAATTACAATACTTAAATGCAGCAATAAAGAGGGGAGAAATAGAAAAAATGGAGAATGCAAATAGAACCGAAGTTATTGCCACATAAGATCCCTCGCTGTTCAGTGTCAGGGTACATATGATTCTTCTTGTACTGATTCCCACCGAAGCAGATGGGATCTGTCCATAGGATCAATGTTTGAAAAGAGGACAAAAGGATCTCTGGCAATGCCAATTCTGTACAGATGTACAACAAAGCAATCATGTCCAGTTACAAGGTGGAACATAACAACTTCCTCACTGCGCGATTTGTTAGGCCTGGCTTTTCCGTGACATTCTCTAGTCCAATGATTTAAAAGTATTGATCTAGTGAATGTCTTGGAAAGATTCAATTGATTCAAAGAATTTACCAGACCACGCGCAAATTAAATGCATATCAAAGTTCCTTATAATCTTCTTTCACTGCTATCACAGAATGAGCTTTGGTGGAAGTCGTAACAATTTTCCATTATCCTCTATTTTGAAAATATAGCTTTCCCTCAATTCCTTACATTGATTCTTTCAACCAAGTCTCAAATTGACATCTCTCCATGGAATTACTCTTCCTGAAAATCATTCAAATAATATAACCTAGAACATATTTGTATAGCATGCTTGAACTAGAAAGTGAAGATAACGTATTCCCTGCTAATTATATATTGTGTTTCATAAAACACAATATCTCTTGTCGAATCCAGAAGATGAGATAGGCTCATCTTTTCTGGTTCATAATCATGCGTATAACACCAGACATGTTAGGTACAGACATAATTTTTAAGGCGGCAACTAGTAAATAAATTACCTACCAATGCAGTCTTCTATAAATGAAAGTTCATGACGTAACATACATTTGACTATATTAAACAAAACAACTTATGTCACGGTATGAAGATGTGTATGCACTTTCTTTCCTGTTCTGCAATTTGCGTGTTTAACCAAACTGTTCTTTTTCTTTGACCAACTTTCGTAGGCAATCTTTATTTTCAAATAAAATACGTAGGTGCTCCGCCGTATCCACTCTGTAGGAAGCAACGAATATATGTTAAATATTTATTTTCAGCATGACAAAGACAGTTTCACAATAGTCCGTAAATGAATTTCAAACTCAACGTGCTTAAATACAAAGAATTCAGAAGATTCAGACATTTTTCTACGGCCAAGCACGAAAAAAAAAAAGAAAAGCTCAACAGTTGCAACACCGAGGAAGATTGCACAGGTTAGACTTCGATTCAAAGTGACTGCTTTGTTTCCGAAAACTCAATCATCTCATATCTCGATGCACGTTAATTCACACACAAAATGGATATGATAGAATACCTTCGATAGCAAATGGAAAATATATGTTGAAAGATTAACATGGACTAACCGTTGTAAAAATACAAGAAAAAAATAAAAAGACATACTGAGCTTGTTTACCGTCACTAGTGTTTTCATTATTTAATTTATCTTATATATTCGAAGAAATGGATACAAGGGTTTGGATAAAAATAAACTCCCCTTTCGCCATAATATTAAAAACCCAATATTCATCTATCAAAATACCAAGATAATTTGGAGGATACTTCGGCAGGTACTATGCTTTGAACTTAAACTGGAAAATAAGCCCAATAATACTATTGGTTTATATATTAACAGAAGTAATATTAATTCTCCAATATTATATATTTTTCGTGTTTTTGAAACCTGCCCGAAGACAGTTTTTTTGTTATGATTTTGGCAGTTTTTTTCGGTTATACAACATCTTCGACAACTAAACTATTACGTCTCGCTCCATTCATGAAATTATATATTACGTTTCAAGAGAACTTTATTTTGAAAATTGTTTTACGCAAGATTTTTCATGTGGTATCTTATAAAGTTTACAATAGAATCCACGAGTTTCATACAATACTATTCCTAGAAGAATTCTAAAAATTTACTTCTGTTCATTCCGTTAATTCCCTTTAAAATCCCATCTCAAATATATATACATGCAAAATATACAATATATAATTATGAAGGCGTAATAAATGGTGAGAACTCTGTTCTGTCTTATCCAGAAAATTATATTGTAACATCAGTGTTGCTCGAAAATAAGCAGTTTGAACCAGGGAGTTAGATAGAAAATATAGTGGAAATTTAATATGTCTATAACATGCTACAAATATCTTTTGTGCTGCCGCATTTAGCCTGGTAAATTTCAGTGTGTTTAATACCAGAGGAAACGTAGAGAACAATTTCCTGCATAATCCTTTCCTTCCCTGGTGGCTCATTAACTTCAACAACTAGACTTTGTTAACAAAGCACTTGTGCGGTCTCTCAGGACACTTAGCTTGCTACTCCTGTCGAAAGACTACTACACTTAATTGTCTGATATGGTGAATGATTAACAAGATAAGACTTTAAGTAAACTTAGGGGACTGACCGTTTTGCTAAGGTGAAAAATGTAAAAATACGCATCGCGTACTAGTTGTATAAATCTCGTTTGTATGAGCGAAGATAATAAGTAGCGTTTACTTTAATGTTTAGAAATTAAAATTTTGTAAACCCTCTATTTTATGAACGTATATTATACGTATTAACTTACACAAATTTGTCCGTAAGCATAAAATACATCATTTTAATGGTAGGACAGGTATATGTTCACAAAATCATTTAATCAAGCTTGCTTGTTCAGCGAAGAGTTAAAGAATTTACGATGGCGGTTACAAACCACAAACACACATACATACACACACACACACAAACACACACACACACACATATATATATATATATATATATATATATATATATATGTGTGTGTGTGTGTGTAAGTAAGTAACATGCCGGCCCTGTGTATGATGATGATGACCGGAGCCGGCATACCGCAGCAGGAAAAACGTAGTAGCCGAGTGGCACAAACAAATCGTTGTTCATCTGAAAATACAAATTTATTCACATTCTGCTCGAAGGGTTAAAGCGTGTTTAATTGGCAACAGAGTCACGCCCATATCCGCTCTTGGAGGCATGCTTGAGCTTTTATAAACTTTACGAGCCACCGTCACGTTATCAATTAGTCTGCAACCATTGGATAAACCCAGGAATCTGGGACAGAAGTGATCTGCTTTCTTATATAAGTTTCGCGTGAGACATTAGGGATTTTAAGGGACAATATGTTGGTTTCCTACTTTAGTTTTTAGGTTATTTACAATTCCTTTGTTCTTGGAATCGAAATGCGTAATTAATCCACGCCCAAGGCAATTTAAAAGAATTTAAAATTTTGAAAGGGTTTTGGTGTTATATATGCTATAGAATATCCCCCTCTGTCTGATAAGAGGCTGACCACCAGTGTCTGCATTAGAGGGCAGACTTACCCAGCAGTGGGAGGAAAGAGGGCTTAGACAAAAATTTGGAAAAAGCTATATATATATATATATATATATATATAAATGGATCTCTGATTTGTTGTAAAAATTCACATCATTATTACACTACCAAATCATAAACACATCATAAACTTTATATTATCTTAATCAATAGAACCTATAACCAAAGTCATCCACCACATTATTCTATCTGTATGGGAGACTGAAACGCTCCCACAAGAGTGGAAGCTCAGCACAATCTGTCCCATACATTTAAAATGAGATGTCCTCGACTGCTCCAACTACAGAGGAATCAGCCTCCTGTGTACTACTTATAAGATTTTTTCAAATATACTTTTTAACAGACTGTCTGTATATGACGAAAACATCATTGGAGACTACCAGTGTGGGTTTCGAAGGGATGGATCCACAATTGAGCAAATTTTTAATCTACGGCAAATCCTAGAAAAGACTAAGGAATTCCAAATCAATACGCACCATCTTTTTATTGATTTTAAAACAGCATACGATAGCATTAATAGAGAACTGCTTATCGACGCCTTGAGACAGTTCAACATTCCTGACAAACTTGTGAAACTAATATTCCTCACATTAATGGACACTAAAATGAGAGTCAAGATCCAAGGAAGTCTATCCGAACCTGTTGAAAAAAAAACGAAGTTAGGCAGGGTGATGCGTTAGCATGCCTTCTTTTCAACCTTGCTCTTGAAAAAATAGTAAGAGAATCAAAAATTAACACAAGAGGAACTATTTTTTCCAAATCTGTTCAAATTATTGCTTACGCTGATGATATTGATATCATAGCAAGGACCCCTAAAGATCTCAAGCAAGCGTTCCTGCATCTGGAAAGAGAGACTAAGAAAATGAACCTCACAATTAATTAGAGTAAAACTAAGTATATGCAATTTATTACTTACACCGATACCTCCATGTACACCGAGATTTGAGAATACAAATTTGAAAAGGTGAACTCCTTCACCTACCTTGGATCTGAAATCAACTCCGAAAATCTCTTGTCCCCAGAAGTAAGGAAGAGAATATCTGCGGCCAACAGATGCTTTTATGGTCTAAGAAAATTTCTGAAATCTGACAGCATTAAAAGGAACGCCAAGTTGTTGATATACAAAAGTTTAATCACGACAGTTCTCACGTATGCATCTGTAACGTGGAACTTGTCCCAGGCTGATGAGAGAACACTCGCAATTTTTGAGAGGTAGATTCTCCAATACGTTTTATGTGGCCTCTGTGATAATGGAGTTTGGAGAAGGAGAACTAACTCTGAAATTTATAGGTTATTCAGAGAACCGGACATTCTGAAGTATCATAAAATCCAACGCATGAAATGGGCCGGACACATTTTAAGAATGAATGATGACCGAACGACGAAAAGAATCTTTCTGGCGAAGCCAACAGGAGTCAGAAGAAGAGGCAGACCCATACTGAGGTGGGCGGACTGCCTCCAAAGTGACTTTGTCTCAATCAATGACAGAGACTGGAAAGCTGTGGCGCACAGAAGGAAGGACTGGTTCCGTCTTCTTGAGAAAGCTAGGGTTCAACCAGGACTGTCGAGCTATTGATGAATGAATGAGTCAATAGAACCAAAATTACACAATACATGAAATTATTAAACACATATCTAAATACTTTGAACCTTAAAAGTCTGGGGTTAGAATCAGCACCACAAATCCTTTATATTCAACTGTCACATTTCTACATAAATTGTAATAATTCAATTTTAATGTTCAAATTTCAATTTTCAAAACGAGATACCATCCATTAAAATACTATTCTATTAAATACCACAAATAACAAAATTATTTTGTCAATACTCATCTCAGTTTCTTATGTAAACATCATTAAAGTAACCCTAAATTATTTTTTTTCATATACAACATTTTGGTATGAATCCACGTTGTATAGTTTCTACATCTTCATTATTTGTATACAATATCTCAAAAGCATATCTGTCATTATAATATTCTCTTTTCTATTTATTTATTCTTCATTATTAGGGTTGTTGGGTTTCATATGTTATATATATATATATATATATATATATATATATATATATATATATATATATATATATGTGTGTGTGTGTGTGTGCGCGCGCGCGCGTGTGCATGTGTTGTTTTAATAGACAAGTTTAATAGCATATCTACAGAAAATATTATTAAATTAACATTTATATACGGTCTGCTCGTACGAAAACATGCTTCAGTTAATATTTTTATAACACTAAAACATAAAAAGTTTATAGATGGCTTCATTATCTAATTAGTGATATTTTTTTCAGGATATATAAATTACGTCTTAGACTGTAACAGTTAAATATTCATAAGAACTTTTTTATGTTCACGATTAACAAGTAATTAAAAATGACAGGGAACTTAACCTAACTCAGTTTTCACGTCTGCATATAAACAATACTAGACCCTTTTCCTTAAATTTTATGCTTGCAATTTAAATACCAAAACTAATGTCAAAGACTATATTACTAAAACTATCACCGTAACATTATCTACTATACACCGAAAGACGGATGATTAAAAAAATGGTTCTGTTTGTATATAATCCCATTAGTTATGCTAAAAATTTTATTTCAAATTTATTTGACTATATTTCCAAGCATAAAGAAATACATCGTGAAGGTGACATTTAGCAAGTTGAGATTTGTGTTTATAGTTCAACATTTATTCCTAAATGTTTCTTTACTTAAATCTTATTTTCCCATAATGACAGGTTTAGAATGTATTTCCATATTTTCAAATGGCAGAAATAGTTACGAAAGCGATCAGACTAGTGATTACTGTAATCTATTTTTCGATTCGTAAATCTTCACAAATGATGGTACAGATAGTGCTGTTCAGTCAGTGATATGAATTAAATGTTTCTGTTGTTTTTGTTATGTTGTGACTTACGACCCCCCTGACTAGAACATGCTACACCAGGTCTCGACTGAGGGCAGAGAAATGCGGCTTCGATTTACAGTGGCACCATGATGGCCAAAGTCTGTATATAAATAGGTGCCAACACAAATTTGAAGATACGACTGAATGGCTCGTACCTATTTCCGACCACTGACCTCATAGAAGGAAGTTCCGATCTACGGATTTAACGTGCCCGTATCCGGGCTTGACACAATGGTATTTAATGGCGTACGTCGGACTTCAAACTGAACAAACGCAGTCCAGAGTTGAATGCTCTACCACCAGGACCATAATTTTTTCTAATCATTACTAAGCAACGGAAACAAAAATTAGTCATAATTACGATCCCTATTTTCCCTTTCGAATGACGTCACAACTCATTAACACTTTATTAGGGTCTTCTGCACGTTTCGTTCGGATCGGGAAACTAACAAATAGTATACCTGACAGCAATTTTCGCTTTATTAAAAATAAATAAATGAGTAGAAAGAAAATTTTTTGTTGAAATTATGAAATTTCGTAAGGAAAAAGTTGAAAAATTTTCGCTAGGGTGAAATAAAATATTAAAGCTTGCTCTCTGTACAAAATTTAAAAGAACAGTGCTCATTAAATATTGCACCAAATTAAAAAACAACAATGTAAAAAGATAAGTTGAGCAGAAAGTAAAGATTTAAAAAAAAATAATGATTGGTGTTACTAACGTTTGACGTTTAAGGATAATAGGTGTTTATAAAATTGGAATTCTGTCTGTCTGTGTGTCATTATTATCGTTTGACCAATAAAGTTTACTTTTAACTCCGTTTCCCTTTGAGACCCCTGAAAAAAGGGTTAAAAATTTTGACAATCGACCCCATTTACATTGACTTGTCCTTTCTATTTATTTTGTTATCAATACTAAATTCTTATCTTGCATTAAAATTATTTTCTTATCATCACTTTTTAATCCTCTCCGTATGATCTTACACCTTCGGTCACGAATTATGTGAGACTTCCAGGTTCTGCTATGCGTTGATTGCTCCCAAAGTTGGTATCGTAAAGATACCAACTTTGCATCTTCCCCCTGAGGAGGATGAAAAATATTGGGTTAAGAAAATATACATTAATATATCTATGTCCTAAGCACATATAATATACAATAGAATTTACTAATAATATAGGACTATTAATTTATTTGGGTATATTAATATGCTTCCTTTAAGAAGTCCATTCAACAGTGTGGAGTTAAATCTATAATAGAATTTATTTTCGTTAGAATGATTATGAAAATTTCTAAAATGAGAACGATGGAATCTAATATTAGTATTCCGGACGATGTTCGAAGCGCGCTGGGATTTGGTACAGAAGTCTGTGGATTCGAGTCCCATTGTTGGCACGGACGTTTGAAGCAGTTTAGAATTGGCTTTACGAATAGGTTCCTATCTAATTAGCCCTCGTGTACCAATAGTTGATCGTAGCCCTCTAAACACAAATTCAGTTGAATATCAATCTTACCCTAAGAAACGAATGACATGGACTTTTTCTTTTACCTATTCGTATGAAAAAAATAAGTTTCTGTAAGATGGTAATCTATATATATAAAAAAGTTCCGTAACTGACTGACCTACCTCTGGCAAAACCTCTGGATCTAAAGGGCTGAAATTTTGCCTGGTGATTCTTCTTATAGTGTAGGGGAGCACTAAGAAATATTTTTGAAAAATTCTTCTTAGATTTTTTAAAATTAAATTTTTAAACTGTTTTGTAACATTCTTTAAATTTTGCATTTAAAATAGTAATCTGAGCTTTATAAATTTTATATCACGAGAAAGATTATAAAAATTCCTTTAAAATGAAATCTTTTACGAATCCTTACATCCATTTTCTAATTTTTGGAGAATTGTTAAAAATTAATTTTTAGAATTTAATTTATTAAATGCTGATTACGTGATTTCTTTTTCTGGTACTTTAAATTAATTTATCGTCACATGCATGACAACGAAATAGACAAAAAAATAAATTTTTTCTTGCTAATGCGGCAAACGATTGGACAGTATATAAAAAAATATTAAAATACAGTAAAAGATAAGTTCCTCAAACTGTACTACATTAACTGTAATATATTCTTTAGTATGTTCTATTAGATTTAATTTGAATATTTTCTTCTACATTATTTTGTCTATAAAAATATCCCATATGATTTTTTTTACAAATATTATTGTTGTTTTTTTGTTCAATTGCATACATTGATCGTTGTATTTCTTATAAATAACTATATAAATAACTATATATATATATATATATATATATATATATATATATATATATATATTGGATTACTTGCATACATTGACCGTTTTATTTAATTTGAGTGTACTCCATAGCGAAGTGCGGGTGTTCAGCTAGTATTTTATAAAGTACTGACTTCTGGCGCAATGACTAAATAACGTGCGAGTTAACTGTAAATATCTTCTTTGCTTTGATAAAGGAGTTAATAATTATTATAGATAACCGTCGGGATTTTTCTAAACCAGCAATGCTCAGATTGTTCTGGCTGGCAGCAAAGAGTCAGGGAACCAGAAACGATAAAAAAATACATATTCAATGCTAATGTTTCATGTAAATGTAAGACCGATAGAGTAAGTCCCTTTAAAGGCCAGTCATGAGATGGCTTAGTGAGCCATTAGTAACGTACTCAAATGACAGCCACGGACAGAATTGTGTTACGATCCTAAGTGCCTTTAATTATGTTACAAATGGTATAGCATAACCACGGATTACTCAACTGCCTTTGAGAATGCATGAGCAGTCTACTGGCAGTCTGCGGGCATCTGTGATTTCATTTTCCTTTATCACAGTCTTCTGAAGCCTTATATAGGGTTAGGAATTTTATTAGGAGCTAGATACATATGGCGAATTGCACTTAACAGTAAACCGACGTCGAAGAGGCGCATGCGTAGAATTTTCCCGGAGAAGGAATGATAATATTTGATTGTAATAAATTTAAAAAATAGCAGAAAGTATTGTTTTTAAGGTTTCTGTGTACTAACCCTACTAAATTAGCTCACCGGAATGTTAACCTATGGTGAAAATTTGTCCAAGGATTGCCGGATTGGATTGAAAGACTTTTTTTTAAACTGTACTCCGTAATAAGGAAAGAAATTTTACATGGCATTTTTCGTAAAAAAAATAAAATAGTATTTTTAAATTTAAATTATTCCGGGAAGAATCTGGTTTAGTACTATTTAAATGCTCAAAAATTCGTTTGTTGGAAGCAAAAATGAATCCAGTTGCAGGGTGCAGAAAAAGTCCAGGCTATCTGAAAATACCATTTCTATTGGATTATCAGCATTTATGAAGCTGTAAATAGCAGACACATTTTCTGCATAGGTTAATATTGAGGTGAGTGAATCCCATAGGGTTACTTTACAGCAGCCTTAAAACTCAATATTAAATTTTGGTTGAAATGTTAAGCCCTCATGCAGCAAAATATAGCCATATGCCTTATTTACTAAAGTTCTGCAAGCGAACTCCCGGAAATTTCGACTTCCCTGCATAAATGAATGAAAATGTTGATTGTAGATTTCTTAAGGTATTTTGATAGACCCATACTCACTACTACAAATGTTTTATTACGTTTAGAACATGAGCACCATATATCGCGAATTATTAAGTTCCGCGTGATTGTAAAATTATTGCCTCATTATATAATTAATCTTAAAATTTAATTTTATATACTACATGTTTCTCCATTTTTTGACAGGGGAAGGATTCATTTTACAAATTTTCTGTTTAAATAAAATAAGTATTTTAGAATGCTTCTCTACTGCTTCGGTATCAGATTTATTCATAATAATGAACGATGTAAAATTTAAGAAGAAATATTTGCTGCATTTGGATTTTAAATTAAATTTTGACGAATAACATAAGTAAATATTGCGTAAAGGATTAAAGTTTTTCGGTTCATACAGATACAAATATTGCATAAATATTTATGTTGAGTAGAAATGAGTCTAGCCGGAACAGAATTTAGTTTAATTTTCCGCAAATGACTAAAATGAGAAGCCTCTCTTTTGCAGCTTTCCATAAATTATACTACTTTCAAAATGAAGAGACTAAATTAACTTACTTTGCTGAACCACGGATCTCCAGACTGGATTTTTAAATTAGTCTCTGACAGTGGAGATTTTTCGTTGTAATGAAAGGGAAGCGTACGAAAGCACAGGAAGAAAACAGGCTTCGTTTTTTTTTTTACTCGTCTCAGAAGGAGATTATATTCTTTCGCCATACATCACTTTAAATAAGGACCTTATTTTTTTATTTCACGGATAAAATTGCTCTTGTGAATGCTGATATCAGAGTAATGTCCTAAAATGATATTATTTTGGGCAGGGGTCAGAGTACTATGGAACGTACTACATTTTCCAAAAGTTCCTAATGTATATGGATTAAATCTAAGATTTAACGACGAAGGATATTTTCTGACGAAATTTTTGTCGAAAGGTATAAAACAAAATGCCTAATGTAAGATACTCTCTTAAGGGAACAAAGGACCTTCAGCTTCGAATTTTTTAATTTACAATTTTGAACTCTATATGCAAAATGAGAATAATTTGTATTCTGTTTTACTACATTTAAAATCCTTAGAATCCAAAATAAGGTTTTTTTTTTGGCAGAATAGTCCTTTTTTCAAATAGGCCATTTTTCAAATGTTTTTCAAAAATGCTAGCATTTTTCAAAATGCTCCATGCGCATTCCAAATCATTAAATATCCTTAGATTTTTTAACATAAATTTGCCGTACGTATATAAATATAATTGTGCTATCGATTTTTTTTAAGAATCTAAAGCCATATATAATTATTTTTTAAATTTGGCTGTAGTTTTTATACTTTTCTACGTTTTTGCTTTATTTTATGGTCTACAAATTTGAAATCTATTTGTGGTTTCAAAGAATTATGCACAGGTTTGTGGAAAACCATTCAATTAACAATTCTGGGAAATTTGAAAGAAATGAAACGAAAAGTAATGCTGTTAAAGTAAGCCAGGACTGTGGCAAAATGTGGAAGATCTGTCTGACTGGAGAATGGAACTCTCCAGTATTTTCCGGTGCTACCCCGGGAGTCTGCTGGAGTCTGCACGTTAGCTTTCGAACACATAAACTTGGAATATTTCTAATTCATTTAACTTATGAATCATATCTGTAACATGATTTGTTGCATAGCTATCACCATTTGCAAGTTCTCTCTGTCTCTCTCTTTATATATATATAATATATATATATATATATATATATATATATATATATATATATGCACTTTACCTCTTGGGTGAAATGGAAAAAAGTGCGGTTTTAAGAGAAAAATAAATAATAAAGGCAAATGTAAATTATAAAACTTATTTCTTATTAAACAGTGGATCAAAAAAATCTAATTAAATCTAATTGAATAGTATCTAACAAATATAATTTAACAGTAAACTTATTCAATCCAAACGTGCGAATCACGCAACACGGTGTTATTAGTTCTCAATAAAATCAGTCGAAGGTCCGCAGACTCAAAGTTTCTTTCTTTCTTATTGCTTGTATATAATTTCAGTAGAAACGCGCTAATCGCATTCTGTCTGGCCAGATGAACATGAAGAGCGGGAGTGCAGCCCAGTATTTTTTTTGATGGAATGCATGAAATATTTTATATCTATATCTACCCGGGCAACGCCCAAGCAGCTGGCACTGTGCCAATGGATGTAACGTGAAATTTGAATAAAGAACTTCTTCTTCTGCTCAGCGTACGTGATATTGCAGATCACGAGACTTTATCGGTGTTTATGTAGATTTTACGCTTTTTTAAAAGTGTTGTCATATTGCACTTGAACTAAATAAGAAAATGTGCATAATAAAAGGTAATTTTATTCCGTATTAATTTGCATTTGTTAACACTCTATTTTCTATTACACAGCGCCAAATATTCCCCTAGCGGTGACTTTTGGAACTAATTTATTTTTTCGCGGAATCCTTCGTCCCTCGTCTTGTTTAATCTTCCTACAAAATGTGGCGTCATTCTCGCAAATAGATCACGCTACAGAACACTGTGAGCACTGTCAGTTTAATTATGGCCACCCGGTATATATATATATATATATATATATATATATATATATATATATATATATATATATATATATATATATATATATATATATATATATACAGGTTGGTCATAAAAAAAAACTTTGCGGATATATAGACCTCTAGCTGCTGTTCCTTTCAACCAATCGGGATGATATTTCAGATATAGTTATTCAGAGGTGTGAGCTCTGGATTTTGTGAACGGTAACAAAGTGGCGCAGATATTTACGGTTATAAGTGCAGAAACTCGAAATTTTCGAATGACAATGGCTACTTTTGCCCGTCGCAAATTGCTCAGCACATGCGAAAACCCTAAAGAGCGTCGGAAGGGTACGTGTAAAAAAAAAAAAAAAAAAAAAAAAAAAAAACGGACGCATTATGCATGCACAAAACACAACTCTGCGAACGGCCTGTGATGATATCCATGTGGAATATGTGTAATCCAAATAAAAGTTTTGTTTTGTCCGATCTGTGTTGTTATCCGCGATTGGCGTCTTCTCTCTGTCATATGCAAATTTACTCCATGTGCTCCAATCGTGTTTTTGTTGGCTGTTCGCAGAGGTGTTTTATGGGCGTGCATAACGCATCCGTTTTTTGAGATACACTTACATTTGCAACGCTCTTTAGGGTTTTTGCGTGCGCTGAGCATTTTGCGACAGAAAAAAATGGGCGTTGCCATTTGAAAATTTCGAGTTTCTGTACTTATAACCATAACCGTGAGCGTCATTATGTTACCGTTCACAGAATCCCCAGTTCACACCTCTGAATAACTATATCTGAAATCTCATCCCGATCGGTTGATAGGAACAGCCGCTAGAGATCCATATATCGGCAAAGTTTTTTTTATGACCACCCTGTATATACATACATACATATATATATATATTTATATATATATATATATATATATATATATATATATATATATATATATATATATATATATATATATATATATATATATATATATTGATTGCTTATTTTAGCCATGCTGTTAATAGAAATCAATTTGTAACATATGTAACAATAATGTATTATTATTACTTACTTACACACACACACACACACACATATATATATATATATATATATATATATATATATATATATATATATATATATATATATATATATAAAAGGCAATGTGTGTATGTTTGTCCTCTATAGAATAAAAAACTACTGGACCGATTTACACGCGGTTTTTTGCAAAATGGTCCGTGTTGTCCCAAGAAGGTTTAAAGCTATTGAAATCCTCGATCGGACCAGTGGAAAGAAAGTTAAAAATATTTTTCGTTCGCCGTCTAATCAGATATATATGAACCTTCTACTTTAAAAATAACATATGGATGGCAGAACCTAACAACCCTAGAAAGCCACCCCTCTGATGTAGATTAGTCTCATGCGACCCTTCTCAGACAGTCCTTTGAGGGAGGGGAGGGTCAAGGTCAATGACTCCCGAGTTTGAAGGAGGAAGAATACACCCACGTGTGATGTTTGAAATTCAGCCTACCAGTATGACGTAATATAATATTTGCTAGATTCCTGCACCTGAGATTATTTCGCGCATGATATTATATTTTGTATTATTCTCATTTTACAATAACTGAAGATGGCAATTTCTTTTTTTTTTAGTCTATCTATATATATAAAAGGCAATGTTCGTATGTGTGTCCTCTATAGAATAAAAAACTACTGAACCGATTTTCATGCAGTTTTTTGCAAGATGGTCCATGTTGTTCCGAGGAGGTTTAAAGCTATTGAAATCCTCGATCTGACCAGTAGAAAGAAAGTTAAAAATATTTTTCGTTCTCCGTTTGTTCAGATATCTATGAAACTTCTATTTTCAAACTAGACGTACGGATGGCAGCACCTAACAACCCCTGATAGCCACCCCTTTCATACTCCTTCAACATTCCTGTGAAGGAAGCGAGGGGCAAGATCATGACCCCCGAGTCTTGAGGGAGAGTGTTTTCCGACACCCCACGTAAGAAGATGTGTTGTCTCTAATCTATGTATGTTACCAGGAGAAACAGCTTCTTAAAATCAATATGTACTGTTATACATCAAGATGAAGCAGCAGTAAATTAGTAGTGCACCCCGTGGGTGGGCCAAGGGGACCTGCCACCCCCACAAAGATACAAATTAAATTATGAATATTGAATTTGCATTATAAATATCTATATCCGTTCAACTCCTCCCCTCCAAAAAAATAATTAAATCCTGGGCACGCCACTGTAGTAAATTATCCAACTGAATTCTTAAAATCACTTGATTTTTCTGGATTGCCACCACACAACATTAATCTGAAGGTTTGTGTTCCTACCATTATTCTTGGAAACATTAACCCACCCCGTCTTTGCAATGGTACCAGATTGGCAGTCAACTATATACATATATATATATATATATATATATATATATATATATATATATATATATATATATATATATATATATATATATATATATATATATATATACATATACATATATACATATATATATATATATATATATATATATATATATATATATATATATATATATATATATATATATATATATATATATATATATATTTAATTCACCCCTCAAGATTAAATCCTGGGTGCGCCACTGCAGTAAATTATCCAACTGAATTCTTAAATTCACTTGATTGCCACCACACAACATTAATCTGAAGGTTTGTGTTCCTATCATTCTTTTTAGAAGCATTAACTTTGCAATGGTACCAGATTGGCATTCAAGAGATTATTAAACAGTGTAATTAAAGCAACAATTTTAATTGGTAAAATTAAAGGAGAGGATATGCTAATACCACGTATACCAATGATACCAACAGATATACAATTGCAATTCAAATTATTGCAATTTTCAATTAAACTGGCTTTTGGAATAACGATAAACAAATCACAAGGTCAATCATTGCAAGTATGTGGATTGAATTTGGATAATCCATGTTTTCCTGATGGGCAACGTTGCATGCTCCCATGCAGGAAAACCAAGGGATTTGTTTGTCTATATGCCAAATGGAAAAACCAAAAACATTGTATATCTAAGAGCATTGCAATGAACTTAAAATTGAATATAACAGTAATTAAAATTTATGTAATCCGAAACATAAAAATTATGTGTATGTAAATATCTACTTTTAACTAAATACAATAATTGATATCAAACTTAGAATTAGGTTCATTTAATCTACATATATATATATATATATATATATATATATATATATATATATATATATATATATATATATATATACTCAAATCTAGCAATAGCGAAGCATTGCCGGGTCAGCTAGAATATATATATATATATATATATACTCAAATCTAGCAATAGCGAAGCATTGCCGGGTCAGCTAGAATATATATATATATATATATATATATATATATATATATATATATATATATATATATATATATATATAAAAATTTAAATCCTATTATCTTGTTCATTCCCAAATCTTCTTGACGTGAATAATTACGACGTCTCACTTTATTATGAGGGGTTCTAATCAAGTGTTCCGCCACTAAATACTTTATTAGAACCATTACTGTATACTGTCATCAAACTGTACAGGATATGAGAAAATATCTCGCGTAATGATTTATAATATGCCATTTATGCGCGTGTCAGGCATCACTTCATTATAAAATCCTTCTATCATTCTATTATCGTATAAACGTGAAACTCTTCAATGCGATATTAGTGTTATGTCATTAATATAACCTTAAATATTTACTTTACATTAGTATGCTCAACTGCAAATCAGAGTTATTTAACGCCAGTTAAATATTGCGTCTATAGAATGCAATAATGGATAAACTCAGACTGTCTATTTTAAAATGCGAACTCATATTTATATATACGTTTCAAAATGACATTCGAAATATTATTATGGAAATAATAATAATATGATATTATTTAAGATACCTTCAAAATGCCGATTTTGACGAAAATTCCGAAATTCTTTTTATTCCCTTTTTTTAAATAATATAAATTTCTGTTTCTAAATCCCCTTTATTTTTTCTGTACGATCATTAGAAATGAAATTAGATTGATTTGAAGATGAGCAGCAGCCATCAATTTGAGTACAAGCTAAACAGTTTAATTGTTTTTTCAGAAAGAACTTATTTTTGATCAAACATCTGAACGAGTATTGTGATAACTCAAAATATTACCATGTATGTATATGAAATTTTTCAAGTATGTTTTTCATGATACTAAGAATGTATTGAATTGCAGATTTGATTATACGTATATTATTTGTTGATTTTTAGCTGAATTTATAAAAAACTCGTGAGAAATTACTAGAATTTTTCATGTAATTACATATGATTTGTATTTTATTAAATTTCAAGATATCGATTAGCTTTTAGGTCATTACACTCAGGAGGTGATTAAGTACATATAACAAAAAGAGATAAATGTTTTATGAATAATTTTACATTTTAGAGCAAAAGCCGTTTTTGTAAAAAAATTGCTGAATTTCGACCCAATTTCCTCAATTTTGTAAAAAATTGCATAGTAATTGTTAATTTTTTCACCATTTTCTTATTTTTGTGTTATATTCCTTCGAAAAATAAGACAGAAATTTTCGCAATTGCAAAAAAATTCTCCGAACGTAGTCGTATATATTAAATAATTTCTTTTTTTAAACTATTCTAACATTTCTTACATCCCAGAATAAAAAAAAAAGTTAAAAAATCATTTATCATACTTAATTACTTGTAAAATAAAATGCTTCTTTTCATTATATTCGTTAGACATGTTTAATCTCATTTAATTTTCGAACTAATTTAATTGTAGTCTACTTTGAACATTAAATGGAGCGTGGTTTTGTAATTGGTGCTTGAGAAGGTGAAATAAGAAAACGTGAAATAAGAGGTGAGATTTCTATCGCTAAATCTTTGATTTTAGAACTTGAACTTCGAATATTTGTCTCCAGAAATTGAATGAGATTCATTTGCTTTAAAATTCACAGGATTCATTAATAAAATGCATTCTAGTGGATATTTTTAATTGCGTTTTGAAACTGTGTACTTAAAATGGATATACTAACAAATAATGTTTAAAGGAACTTGTATTACATTAAAAAAGGACACATGTAATGGGAATTTTCTTGATAACATGCGTGTTAATTTATTTCTTCGTCAGTAAATAAGTATTTTAAAGAATCCATGCCTAATATATTTAAAAGTCTCTGTTCCTAGTAACAAGTTTTATTTTATACATATTAAACTATCACTGTCTGTGCAGTTTAAAATGCGAAAGAGTTGAAAATTTCATAAAAATGGTTACAAATTATAAGATGAAGTTTCCACAATAAATATATTTTTCTGTGTTTACGTAAGGGTACCATTTACTTTAGAAACAAAAAAATAATGAACAACTTATTGGAAAGAGTTTATACAATACTTTCCGCGTTGGCGTTTTAGCAGCCTTCTTAATTTAACATGTTATTTCATTTCGTTTATACAGCTTGACTATTTTTTTAGCAGTAAATACTTTGGAAAGATTACCATCCCGAAAATTAATGCTGGAAAAGTAATGCGAATTTTTTTGTCTTTTTTGTTTTTCCCTTAATATGTTTCTTTTAGATAAATGGACTTTGAAAGCATAATATTCACCCACTTAAGAAAATATTTACTAATTAAATTTTTTCTCTTTTGTGTATTACCTTAATATGCTTCTTCTGGATAAATGGCATATTATAAAAATCCTATTCACTGATTCCTAAATAATGTTTACTAATTCATTATTTTATCCTTTTATGTTATTTTCTTAATATATTTCTTTTTGATCCACGTCATTCTAGAAACATAGTATTTACTAATTTATAACCAATATTAACTAGTACATTTAAATATTTTTCTCTTTCGTGTTATTTACCTTACTATTTTTCGTTTAGATGAATGACATATCCGTAATATAATATTCACCATTAAATAAGCAATATTCACTTATTCATTTAATTTTATTTCTCTTTTTTGTTATTTTTAAAATTTTTCTCATTTTTTAAAGGCATATTAGAAACATAATATTTACTAATTCATAAACAATATTCAGTAATTCATTTATATTTTTCACGTTCCGTAATTTACGAAATAATTTTTTGGGATAAATCACATATTTAAAAAGAAATTTCTATAATTAATAAATTATATTCACTAATTTATTTAAAGTTACTTATTTTTTGTATTATTTCACATTATATCTTTTCTTTTGGCTAAATAGCATTTTAAGATCATAATGTACACTTATTCATAAACAATGTCACTAAACCACTTAATTTTTCTCTTCTTTGTTTTTCCCTTAACATTTTTCCTTTAGGATAAATGGTATATTAGAAACATGATATTCCCTAATTCATGAACATTATTCCCTAATCCATTTAATTTTTTCTCTTTTGTGTTATTGACCTTAATATTTTCTATTTTGGACAAATGGTATTTAAGAAACATAATATAACTAGTATATATTCTTAAAAAATATTCACTAATCCATTTAATATTTTTTCACTTTTCTGTTATTTTCCTTAATAGTTTCTTTTCAATAAATGACGTTTTAGAAACATAATAGTAACTAATCCATGAACAATATTCACGAATCCAATCAAATATTTTCTTTTCTTGTTGTTAGTTACTCTAATGTTTTTCTTTTGAATAAATGACATATTAGAAACATATCATCCACTATGCACAAACACAAAATTGAATAATTGAATTAACTGTTCTCCCGAGAAATCAGCCCTCGGGCGTATTTATTACCTTATTAAGTAAATCTTGGACAAATTCATCCAGTGCTTTTGAACACCCCACGCACGAATCGACGTTCGATAAGTGAGGCCGTTTTTCTTCTGGCTATAAAAACTGCTTACTATGGCAGTCCTCAATCTGGGGGATTAACATGGAACATTGATTGAAAGAGAATCTTTCGGATGCAAGAACATTTTTTGGTCCTTTACTTTTTTTACTCTTTGTTTTATTTACGAAAGTAAAAGTAAGTCAGTTTTAACATTTTTGACTATCTGTAATGCTCTCTAGACATAAATATATCTTTTAAAACATCACTATGTCTCTAAATAATATCCTAAAATATAAATTTGACTTAAAATAATATTTAGCTCTTCATAGAAGGAGGTCAGATATCATTGTACATCCAAAACAGTTGAGTTACGACATCCAGTGTTGCATGTTGAGAGGAAAAAGTTTCGATTTTAAATATATACATATATATATATATATATATATATCTATATACCGGGTGGCCATAATTAAACTGACAGTGCTCACAGTGTTCTGTAGCGCGATCTATTTGCGAGAATGGCGCCACATTTTGTAGGAAGATTAAACAAGCCGGGGGACGAAGGATTCCGCGAAAAAATAAATTAGTTCCAAAAGTCACCGCTAGGGGAATATTTGGCGCTGTGTAATAGAAAATAGAGTGTTAACAAATGCAAATTAATACGGAATAAAATTACCTTTTATTATGCACATTTTCTTATTTAGTTCAAGTGCAATATGGCAACACATTTAAAAAAGCGTAAAATCTACATAAACACCGATAAAGTCTCGTGATATACAATATCACGTACGCTGAGCAGAAGAAGAAGTTCTGTATTCAAATTTCACGTTACATCCATTGGCACAGTGCCTGCTAATTGGGTTTTAAAAGGCAATGTGTTACGTTTCGAATCAATCGGATTGAAAGATTATGTGCAATGTTTCCTTCTTTAGTCGAGCGTGCGTTACTGGTCAAATTATTTTACCTCAACCAGTGCAACGCGTCAGCCGCTCTTCGTGCTTTTAGAACGCACAAAAAAATGCTTAAAGGTAACGGTCCTGTGTCAGTTAATGGGCTAAAAGCAATGGTTGCGACGTTTGAGAAAACAGGTTCTCTGAAGGTTCAGTCAGGCAGAGGACGAAAACCTGTACCACAGGATACAATCGAAGCAGTTGCCACGGCGATTGTCGACAGAGGACCACACAATATTGCTGCCACCTCTAGCGCTCGTGGATTAGCTCGGAATATGGATATGCCTTACAGTACGGTATGGAAAATCTTACGAAAGATTATTAACTTTTATCTGTACAAGATCAGCCGTGTACAGGAGTTACTGTACCCCGACCATGATAAGCGATTGACTTTTGCTCTCACCTTTCTTGCCAGAATGGAGGTGGATGATGCTTGGCCGTGGAAAATCTTATGGGGAGACGAGGCCCACTTTTACCTGCATGGAACTGTGAATACCCAGAACTGCCGAATTTGGGATGACAAATCACCACATGCAGTCACAGAAATTCCCTTACATTCACCAAAGGTACCTGTTTGGTGTGGGTTCACAGCGGAATTTATCGTAGGTCCATTCTTCTATGAGAACATTACCCCGACCGGACCGGAAACCTGTTCTGTTACCGGAGAGCAATATCGCCACATGTTGAACAGCTTTGTCATTCCGGCACTTCAGAAAAGACAATGCCTGGGGGAAATCATTTTCATGCAAGATGGAGCCCCTCCACACGTTGATGTACGGGTGCAACAGCTGCTACGACAGAAATTCACAACAGAAAGAGTCATTAGCCGCTACTTTCCAACTGCATGGCCACCTCGGTCGCCTGATCTTACCCCATGCGACTTCTGGCTATGGGGTTACCTTAAGTCCAAGGTCTATCAAGGAGTGGTCCAGAATTTGGCTACGTTGAAGGATAACATATCACGGACTGTACGGGAGATTCCTACAGACATGTTACTTTCTGCTGTTGTGCATACTGTGCACAGAATGCAATATGTGGTCCACAACAACGGCAGCCACATTGAACCTCATTTGAATGCAAAATAAAAGGTAATTTCCGTATTGATTTGCATTTGTTAACACTCTATTTTCTATTACACAGCGCCAAATATTCTCCTAGCGGTGACTTTTGGAACTAATTTATTTTTTCGCGGAATCCTTCGTCCCCCGTCTTGTTTAATCTTCCTACAAAATGTGGCGTCATTCTCGCAAATAGATCGCGCTACAGAACACTGTGAGCACTGTCAGTTTAATTATGGCCACCCGGTATATATATATATATATATACATATATATATATATATATATATATATATATATATATATATATATATATATATATATATATATATATATATGTGTGTGTGTGTGTGTGAGAGAGAGAGAGAGAGAGTGTGTGTGTGTGTGTATTATAAGATTAAACCCCCAACATACAATTTTAAAGAAACATAGATAAGAAGTTGCTTTAACCATTCGGACTACCGTATATGACAAATATAAGGTGAGCAACAAAATACCCGCTGTAATGCCAGTATTGTTTTAGGAGAGGTAACGTTATTCATTCACGGGTATATTATGAAACGGTTGAAGCCCGGTGGCGTATTGGTTAAGCGCGTCAAGCTGCCATGCCACATGTCCAGGATTCGACCCTGCGACTGGGCAAGGTCAACTCATCCCTTTCATCCCTTGAGTGGGTCGATAAAATGAGGACCAAGCATGCTTGGGAACTAACTCTGGGGGTCCCGCGTCAGGTTGACCACCTGACCGAGACATGTGCTGTATGTCACTCCAAACCCTCGGTCACGAAAGCGGAGTTGGTCCACAGTGCTGAAAAGCAACTCGGATTGTTGTGTCATGACTTAGTTAATATGAAACGGGTATTGTGTTTCTTATTATATTTTAAATTGAGCTTGTGTCGGCCCTGTGGTACAGCGCGCTGGTTTTCGGTACTGAGGGTGCTCTGATCGAATCACGGCGTTGAGCCACGAAAAATGCCTCCGTTTGTGTCGTCCCTTCATAGGGGGTAATGCTGTCCACCTATATGGTGCCCCCCATAATAAAATGGACAGTAAATCAGAGGCGTAGTAAGGGTGAATGTTTGATTACAAGTGCCTCCGCATTGGTTAAAATAAATAAATAAATAAATATTTTAAATTGAAAGTTCAAAAACTCTTAACTAATGGTTCCAACTTTGCTGAAATGAATATCTGACATTCATAAAATACCTTGTCACAATTGGTTTTTATTGCATCTGAAATAAACGTAACTAACAACGGGGATAATTTGCACTCTATAAATCCAGGTGGATTTAGATAAATAGGTATAAAATAGTACACACTCATAAATAATGACTGTTAATAAAATCTACTTGCCTTACAAGAGAAATTAACTGGGATAACACCATCCAGTATTTCGATGAAAATTAACAAAGGATATACCGTTTGGAATCATTCAATTTAGATTTCCACAATGAATTTCAATTCAATGATGTATTGCTAAATACCCTCCCGGAATTCTAGCATTAAGTTTACTCCTCTCTTGTGACCCTGTAATATTTAGGATTTCGCAATTGAAGTTAAACTCCAATAATGTATCTTTCTGCGCTCTCAGAACCATAGACATGTAAATAGCTCGATCGTCAATTTCAGGCATGTAACTTACTTCGAAATGCCACACACAAACGGAAATGATCGTTTGTTAAATCACCCTCAGCACTAGAATTAGTGTATTCAATGTGAAGCCGGGCAAATGATTATTTGTACAATTTAGTATATTAAATGCATTTGTATGTGGAAATAGAAGCTGCGTCTATAAATTAGAGGCAGAAAACTCTTGTAACGGAGGTTCCGTGAGGGATAAACCATGAATTTTAAATGCCAATATTCGAACAAATAGCTTGGAAAACATGCTGAAGTGATAAAGAATATCATTACGTTCGGCATCTAGGTTAACAAAATTTAAATGCACTCGTTTGTAGTTGCTGTTGAATATTACTTGCTCTTTAATAGGTAGAGTACGGTTCCAGTTAAAGTTTAAGAAGAAAGTTCATTGTTAGGTTTCAGTGTAAAGAATATTTTTAATGCATTGGTTCTTAAGCGTTTTAGTCCAAGTACGCCTTTAGGGAAAAGCTATAGAACCCTCCTTCTGATAATATATACTCATATAACGAATTTTTTTAAACAAAAATAAATTCGAAATGTAATAAAACAACAAATGAATTTTAAAAATCTAATTATATTGTATTATATTCATATTCTGAATCAGGAAAGATATGCATAAAATAAAATACAAAGGAAAACCAAAGGTATCAATATGTTACAAAAACAAGTATTATTTACCGAGTGACAACTGCGCAGTTTACGTCTGATTGCGTTCAAATTAAAATGCTGATAGAGTTAATTTAAAGTTTTTTTTCCACAATTTTCGCATTTAAAGCATGCATCCCTTATAGCCTCAAATAAAAAAACCTTGAAATTTATGTTTTATTTTTACATAAGCAAGATCCTGGAGTAAAATTCTCCTTTTAATACGAGAACCCTTGAAGTTTTCACACGATCCCCCAATGGGTCTATGGTCAATAGGTTAAGAAACCATGCTTTAAAGAGATACTAAGTAGCAAAATTGTTTATTTACAACTCATATTGAACCGTCCACACGGTGTAGTGGTTAGCGTTTTGAATTTGCACGCAGTGGGCTTGGGTTCAAATCCCGAATAATGCTTGGTCGTTTCCTTGTCGTCCCTATCATAACGATCAATTCTGGCTAGCCTATATGGTGCTCCCATTATAAAGTGGACTGAAAATCACGGTTAATAACAAAAGGCGAATGTCTCACGACAAAGTAACATATCGTATAAGATAAAAATATAAACTAGTTCTTATTGGGGAGAAATAGAATATTTGAGTTATTAAGTTTCACTTTTAAAAGACATCTGCAATATCGTCAAGTAAACTTCAAAAACATAAACGAAAGATTTATTTTGGGCCGTTATATAAAAGCTCATGTTAAATTACTACATGCAGGAAACAACAGGAGTATTGGTTCAAAATGTGCAATGAAATAAAGAAAACAAAACAAAACTCAAGTATTGCAAACGTATTAAATAATTGGGGAAAAATACAATATTTTTTTTTACCAATGCGGCAGACGGTTTCTTCGACAATATCTTTACCGCCATATTACACGGCAGTTTTGCGTGCCATTTTATTTTGAGGGCACCATATAGACGGACTAGCATTAACCCCTATGAAGGGACGATAGAAACGGAGGCTTTTAGTGGAGCAACGCCGGGACTCGATCCGAGAACCCTCAGCACCGAAAACCAGCGCGCAGTACCACAGGGCCGCCACAAGGCTGGGAATGTAATATTTAATTTCTATCGAAAGATAGAAATGAAAATATGAAGTATCGCCAAGTAAACTCCAAAAATAGAAACAAAGGAATTATTTTGGGCCGTTATTTAAAAGATTATGTTAAATTACCACATGCAGCAAACAGGTGCATTAAATCAAAAAGTTTAGTGAAAAAAAAGAAAAGAAAAGAAAACATATCAAGTATTGAAAACGTATTAAATATATGGGGAGAAAAATAATATTCTTAATTTTTATTTTAGCTTAGTTCTTAATTTTTATTTTCTTAATTTTTAATTATCACTTTTAACAGACTTCACCAAGTAAACTCCAAAAACAGAAACAAAAGAGTTAATTTTGGGTGTTATTTAAAAGCTCATGTTATATTACCACATGCAGGAAACAACAGGTATATTGATTCAAAAAGAATACTGGAAAAAAAAGAAAAGAAAAGAAAACTCAAGTATTGCAAACATATTAAATATTTGCCGAATGATAGAAAAACTTACATTGTCCTTCTATACTTTCCATTCTTTTGATATCGACCTCATTATAAGATTCAGCGCAAGAAAACAAAATAATAAGTTAGGGGTGCTCGGATTTCAAAACAGAAATATTTCCTTCCATTTTTACTCAAAACTGAAAACGTAAAGCCAATTCAGCCTGCAGCGTTTGAGACCAAATATTTACCCCGATTCGCAGCTTTAAACATAGAGAGATAAACAAAACAGAAAATTGAGGGAGGTACACTTTCGTGAAAGGGGTGATTTACAACTGAAAAAAATGCTTCGTCTAATGTACTCAGCTGTCCTAAACCTACATGTGGATGACAGACAAATATATATTCGTGTGTGCGTCATTTTTATATTTAACCATTCATTTTGGTGCAGTTTACATGTATAAATGGGCCCTAAAGTTTCAAAACCAACCACATGGTCATTACAAACTCCAGCAACACTTCTAGTGACTAAAATTGTAACTATTCATGTGGCTGTTTTTTGAATTTAAAGAATGATTTTGTAGCATGAAGTTACATTGCTTGTTTTGATGCGAAATTGCATTTACTAAGCATACAGATTATTTTGAACTTATAATATATGAAATAAAAAACACAAAAAATGCATGTGGTTCGTTTCCAACCTAAGCAACTCAAATGTATAAGTTTAACGACTGAACATGATTAAAGTTTTGTGGTGGTCCTGCAATAAAGTCATTATTTTGAAGGTATCATTGAATCTCTGTGAGATGAACATAGATACTAAAGGAAAAGCATAACCTTGGATAAATCAGCAGCATATATGACATGTATGCACATTTTTACCGATCTAAGGTTAGTAAAATGATATGAAATAAAATGCTTATGAAATATCTTTAGTACTATCATGTGCAGGTCCAAGGAAGCATGCTGCGTAACTGTAACTAATAATTACATGTGAATATACTGGAAATACTTTAACGACTCCTACGTAAGTTACATTAAAAAAAGGTTTAACTAAAACGGATCAAATTAATCAACGAAATCTTTTCTTTTCACCATACGAGTTGAAGTTGATGCTTTATTCACATTTCTTTCATTTTATGGTTACTCATTTTTATCACCCGAGAGGAATCTTAATGTAAGAAAATTGGAGGATTTTAAGATATGCGGTAAAAAAGAAACTCTGTCTTTCTTTTGGAAATTTTAATTTGGGAATACTTTTGTTTCTCCTGCAAAATTTTTTAAAAAATCTAGAAAAGAACATTTAGTATAAAAATTGCAAGAATACTTCCTGAAAATTTTCTTATTTATTTTTTCTCAGTAAATATTTCGATTATGTCTTTTCTTTTGTATCCATATTTTATATTTTTGTTTCTCACTGTCATGAAATGTTATATAAGGAACATTAAAATCTTTAAACTCTACAGAAACTTACCCGAAACGAATTAGGACACTATAAAAGAGTAATGAGGAATTTACGAGATGCATTTAAGATTGCCCAATCCTTACTAACCAAAACAAACGAGTGACAGCTTTAACTTGCGGTATCTGCCCACATTAAATATTCAAAACTTTATATCACATGGCAGCAATTCATGTTCGAACCTCTCCTCAGAAGATTGGAATTCAGTAATATGTGACATTGTATTTATAATTTCTGCATTCATCTGTCCCATTAAAGTTTGTATCCTTAAATCATTTACGAAATTAGAAACAATCTGCCATAATGTATCCATCCGTTTCAGCTTCTAAAGACGTTCAGCTGATATGGGTAGATTTAATTTCCGTTATAATTTCATTCCCTACATTCCATTCCATAATATATATATATATATATATATATATATATATATATATATATTATGGAATGGAATGTAGGGAATGTATGTATGTATGTATGTATGTATGTATATACCGGATGTCCCAAAAATAACCGACGATTTGAAAAATCAATTAAAGAAAAAAGGAAGGTGATAGAAATGTACGGTTTGCTGCATTCTGCTTAGGTAACTAGGCAATTTATTCTCACTAATTTTAAAAAATAGTTACAAAGTTCGTCAACAGATGGCGCTGCTGACTGGGAAAATCTATAAAACAATATTTTCAAAATAACCACCGTTTGCAGCAACAACGTGATGCAGTCTGAGGTCAAAATTGACAGACGCCCGGGCAAACATTTCAGTTTGAATGTTCTCACAAGCAGCAGAGATGTATTGGTCCAGTTCATCTTCAGTTTGTGGATTGTGACGATACACCTACTCTTTAAAATTCCCCCAAAGAAAAAATCCCATGACATCAAATCTGGCGAATAGGGAGGCCAATCCATGCCACTTTGCGTATGCTTCTTGCTTTGAAAACATTGTTTTATAGTTTTTCCCAGTCTGCAGCACCATTTGTTGAAGAACTTTGTAACTAATTTTGAAAATTGGTGAGAATAAATTCAATGGTTACCTAAGCAGAATGCAGCAAACCGTACATTTCTATCACCATCCGTTTTTCTTTAATTGACTTTTCAAATCGTCGGTCTTTTTTGGGACACCCGGCATATATATATATATATATATATATATATATATATATATATATATATATATATATATATATATATATATATATATATATATATATATATATATATATATGCCGGGTGTCCCAAAATTCGAGGGTTGAAGACCCATTCGAGGGTTGAAGAAAGCGTGCTGTGAAAAATGCCCTGTGCACGGGGGAGAGAGGATCAGACCTCAATAGGGAGAGGTTGAGTTTTGGATTCCGTGCGATAGGCGCGGGAGAGAGGCTGTGTTGAATCCCCCCCGGAGAGATTGTATTTCCAACGGGGAGAGTAAAGGCCTGCATTGTGGTGCATTTGACGGGAGCGAGAAGGCTGCCCGATCTTTTGTTCTGTTGAAGGGAAGCGAAGCTGTACCGTGATTATTGTTGTATTGTACCGGAGACAGTAAAAGTAGGCTCTCCGGCATCTCGTAATTGCTATCTCCATTAATAAATAATATTGTTGAGTTTTACAAAGTGTAGCGTGTTTTTGACTCAAGTGTGTAATTATTGGACACCCCCTAGACGCCAGCCAGCTACGTAGACAGGAAAGTCTACACACACACACACACACACACATATATATATATATATATATATATATATATAAACATGAAAAATTTTAAACTATAATGACGTGGTGAAATATTGAGAGATATTGGCAGGGACAGTTTTTACTATTGCTTTGGCTTTATAAATAACTACAACTGTTTGATTTGTATATCAATAGCTTCTATTTATTAGTCCTTTCTTGCCTGATGTATAGGGCAGGATTTCGAGTTTAAACATTTTAGATTGATATCTGTATCAATCACAGCATACATTATTCATAATCTGGATGTTAAAATATTGGAAGAATTTTTCGCATCTGACTCACATATCCTAGCTTATGCTGCTGAGAATTTCACAGACTTGGTGTCTAAAAAATTCTGCCTTTTCGTGTGTCCCTAAATGTGTTTCATGCGCCTTCACACTTAATTTTTACCCTATGGAATTAGCCTCCGATAATTCATATTAGTTGCAATATATTATTACTTTTTGTGCGCACTGCGATATCTCTACAAATTTCTACTCCCTTGATATGCATTTTAAGAATTTTTTTCTATTCAAGATTTAATCATTTTCATCAATTTTCCAAAATTTTACCAGCCTCAAAATCTCTTTAGAAAAATGTATAAACATCTTAACGGGGATATCTGTCAAATATGAAGAAATCGAAATGATTATAATTTAAATTTTTACGCATCTCTAGAACCACCACAAAAAGATATTCACATTTAATACTGCGCTCTCCAAGTTATAAAATTTAGCGTATAATAGATAAATATACTTTATCTAGTATACTACGACCTCACTCATGATATAAAGGATATTACCATACATTTTCGAAATGTGTTTTCATGGAAGTTCATAATTTTCATATTAAGAATAAATATTATTCCTCTTGTTTACATATTTTTAAGCCCGTATTCGTGTAATGTTATATGGTATACTAAAAGAATTGGGAATACTGTCACACATGGATTTCATACTTTATTACATATAATATACATACATCACAACAATATTATAATAAAATCTGTTTTGCTGTTTTGTGTAAGTACACTGGTGTAAGAAATTAACAGAATTTGCAGACTTTGTCGATGATCTCTAGAACTAATGTACCGATTTTAATGAAATTTGATATGTACATACATTGATACAATACAAAACAAATAACCATTCAATAATTGTAATACACATGCATGATAGTGCGTAAACACTCGTCGGAGTCGGAAGATATGAAACAACGGTTGCAGAATAAACAAAAAAATGGGTTAATAGATGGGTTAATAAGGGGTATTGTCCCCTCTTAAAGATATACAGGTCTCGCAGCATTATTTCATACTTGAAATAAGGCAATTTATCATTTCCTGTGGCATTTGGTCCCACTCGTTCAGCACCGCAGTTTTCATTCCCTGGATGGTTCTCGGAGGGGTTTGCGAGTTGCAATTGTCCTCTCCAGAGCTTCCCAGACATGCTCTATAGGGTTAAGGTCTGGAGACTTGGCTGACCAATCCATCCGGTGAAAATCCTCACTCTCTAGAAATTCGTCGACCAGAAGAGCTCTATGTGCCTCGCTTTATCGTCCATTAAAATGCACTCAGGGCCAACTGCACCCATGAAAAGGCGAACATAGGGCTCAAAGACCTCATCCCTATATCTCACACCAGTCACAGTGCCTCTTTCAAAGACATGGAGAGGTGTGAGGCCATTCAACATGATGCTTGCCCAAACCATTAAGCCTCTTCCGCCATAATGGTCGATTTCGCGGACATTGGAGGGTAGATAGCGGGTCCCTGGTTCTCTCCATAGGAACGTACGGCGAGAATCGGTGTTTAGGCTGAACCGGGACTCATCAGTGAAGAGAACGGTCACCCATTGATCCATACTCCAATCTATATGCTCTCTGCACCATGATAAATGAATTCTCCTGTTCGTAGAAGTGAGCGGGACGCAAACAGCAGGTCTTCTTGCAAACAACCATCTCTCATGAAGTCTTTTGGAAACAGTCACCCTTGATACACGGGTTCCTGTGGCTGCATACCAGTCACGAGAGAGCTGAGAAGCTGTATCACTCCTGTTACGCCTCGCTATAATCGACAAATGGTGATCTTCTCTGGCCTTCGTGGCTCTTGGACGACCTTGTCCAGGCTTTCTCTCGATGGATCCGGTATCCTGAAACTGTTTCCATAAGTTACATACGACTCTGGGCGTTAAATTGAACTCTCTACAAATTTGGACTTGAGATTGGTCTGCTTCTAGCCTCCCCACAATTCGCCACCTCATTGCATCATCTAAACGTTGGTGGTTACTCATTTTTACTGTTTCAATTTGAAATTAAACGATTACTGCAAAATAACACCAAGAAATTCGCCGAGGTGTGCTAGCGAACGAAATGCGTCTTAACTTACACGCACTTATAAAGCTTGTTTCTCTACTGGCTCCACCTACATACACGTATACGCTTACGTATTTGACATACAAGATTTGCATTTTTGTCTAGAAGCAGTGGTTTTACATTCAGTTCAGTTCTTTTCATGAAATTCGATAAAATATGAAAATTCTCTTAATTTATTTCACCAGTGTAATTCATATTAAAGTCTAAAATATTCATATCGAAGGCAAAATTATAGAAATAATACGATAATGGAAGCGAAATATAACAAATAAATTACACTTTGGGCTTCCGAAAGCATACAGAATAGCGTCCGTTCTTTGTGGTTTGGAGATATTATGAATTCTTACGCTGGTGAGAGAGATATTTTGTTTTATTAATTTGGCAACATAATTGCTAGCTGAGAGAAGAATAAGGAAGTAAAATATCATTTTGAAGTCTTTCAAAATGATATTTTCCTTCAACGGAAATTATGTCTCCATTTCCGTTGACAACAGACACAACAGCAAATGTTTGAGATTGTCCAGATCAAAGAAACATCATTGGTATAGTTCTGGTGAATCATTTCTCTGCAAAAGCCTAGAGCAACCGCAAGAAAGGAATTATTTTTCAACATATGAGAGTGATCCTCAAGAATGCCTATATGCAAGTTGAAAGAGCGACTTAATTTAAGGTAAATCACTTTCTTTAAACAAATTTGGGCCATGAAGATAATTTATTACAGCAGCTGCCCCAAAATGGATATTTATATGTATATAACAAAATATCATCTAATCGTTAACAGATGTATTACCTAATCGCTAATGGATATATCGTATGTATATATAAACATATTTTCTAATCGTTAACGGTTATATCGTGTGTATGTATAAACATATTCTCTAAACGTTAACGGATATATCATATGTATATATTAACATATAATCTAATCTTTAATAGATATACCATGTTTATATTTAAGCATATTATATAATCGTTAACGTATTTATCATATGTATATTTAAACATATTATCTAATCGTTCTATAAATTTGTTTAGGCTGTACTGGTATTATTCGTTCGGTACCTGCATTCAGTACACACTAAATGCAACATAAAAATAGCAATGTAAACTTGTATCTCAAAAATTTACAATTTTCCAGCACCAACTGTAAGAGTATTTAGCAATAACATTCACTTTTTTGTAAACTTAAGTTTTCCATAGAGCTCTTTGTAATGAAATAATTTCTTGTTTGTAATCAAATAGTACTTTGTAATCAAATAGTTTGTCGATTGCAAACACCGCATATTCAAATTACAGTAAGTAAAAGGAAATTTTAATTATGTGTTAGTATTCAATCGAAGGAAGTGATATGTAAATACCTTGATCCGTCCATATTCGAATAAACTGCGTTAAAATGCTACACACAAACCCCCATTAATACTTTTAATCAACCCTCAATGCCAGATTTACAGCTTTCAATGAGAAACGTGGTAAAATTCCCTGCTACGAATTTGTATATTAACTTTGCTGTGGAAATGGAAATTTCACCTTTAAAATAATGAATATAAATCATTATCATCTTTAGTTCAGTTGATTAAAAGGCTAGCTTCAGAAAATGGAGTAACTGTCGAATTATAACAGCTTTCGTACAAGAAATTCAAGTTAAAGCTTCCTTTCTCGTTAGACACAAAAAATAAAATTTCTATTCTCTCCAAAAGTAGATTATCAGTAATTAGTTCTAAATTATGCAAAGTAAATTGATGAAATGTACAAAATAAAAATTCATTCATTGTGTAAGTACTAATGCAAATCATCAATACCATTGTCATAATATATTGCGAACAGAAAACCATTTAAGAGGAAGGTGGACATTCAAACTACCAAAAATTGAACAAAATTTAGAATTTTTTAAAATTTACAATATATGTAAATATTGGAATAAAATGTATTTAAAACGTGTAGTGAAAAGTGAAATGAAAACTTGGTGACTTTAGAAAAGTCAGTATTAAAGGTAGGTAAAAAAACATCTTTTCAAATATGTTTTTTCTCATAATGAGTAATTTCCAGATTTGCAACTCCTTGAAATGCTCCTTGTATCATAATTTTTGACAATAGCTTATAAAATTTATAGTAAAGACTCCTTTAATATAATAAAATATAGTTGTACATCCATTTTCGGTTTCGACATCCTTCAGATTATCAAAGTTTAACTTAACTGTAGAAAAGTACAAAAAGTTCATGAAAATTCAGAGTACAAGCATAAAGATATTTCCTAAAACTCAACTATTCAACGAAAATCCAAAATAATACGTAAATCTGTTCAAAACATATTTATAAGCAATATAAATGCAAAATTTATGGGGGGGGGAGAGTTAAAATTTGGATCGCAAGAATCATTTAAAAAATTAATTTTAATATTTTAAAATATAAAATTATTTTTTTAACATTTATAAAAATTATAAGGTGTTTAATATAGTTATACTTTAATGAATATACATGCAAAATTTCATATCTCCCAGGAAAAAATTTCAAAAGTTCTTTGTAATGGCCACTATCCCCTTAACTGTAAATTGCAATAATGTACCATAAATGTAGCATACATGTATGCAATAATGTAGCATGAATTTAGTAATAAGGCACATACGTGTCTGAAACATAAAAAACAAAATAATTAATGTTGATGATATAATCAGCATTTTTAGTAGTACCTGTCAAAATTAACTAAAACTAACATTAGATTAATAATTACATAACCTCTTTTTATCTTAGACAATACATTTTATCACAAATGCTGAAATGTAAGAGATGGTAAAAATTGGTTTGTATTCTGCACGCAAATTTGTCACTCATTCTATCATAAAATGAACATCTATGTTGGTTCATATGTTTATAAATCCCTATCAATTTGCTACAGCTATCATAAATCTGTAGTTTAAAAGTCATCTAACATTTTATACAGGAAAATAATATATATTCAGGTTCACAAAATAATAAAATTTTAAATATGAATCAAATAAGGCGTTATTTCCCACTTCCCATCGTATATTATATCACTAACTTGACCGTGAGGTATATACATTACTGTTTTCCGTTTCAGGCAGTTAAATAAAACAGCTGAGAGACATCGGATTTGAGTAACTTGGCAAAATACTTACCTTTCATTCCATATCTTGATCCCCAAATTAATATTTTTGCCTAATATTTCTCATTGCCGTCTTATTACGAAAATAAGCATGTGATAAACCAGAAAAAAACTAATCGAAAGTCGAATTTTACTGTTTTTGACTAGATACTTTTCAAATTTTAATATTTATGAATCAGTCATAACATAATATTTATATATAAATACAACTATTTCTCTCTCTCTCTCTCTGTATATATATATATATATATATATATATATATATATATATATATATATATATATATATATATATATATATATATATATATTCAGGGTTTGTATAAAAAGTATCGGGGACAATTTTTTCCTGACGTAACTGTACGTCGGAGCGCGCTCGTACCGTGCATGTTCGGTGGTGGGGGATGTGACCTACAAGAGGCACCAAGCACCAGTCGCCTGCGAGAGTTTGTTAAAGCTAGATCGTGTTTTTAGTGGACCTCTGTCGAGTGACTCGGTGCAAGCGCGAAATGCAGCGAACGATTGAACATCATTGGTATGCCCTCCAATTTTGTGTTGGACTGGGGAAATCGGGCACGGAGATGTTGGGCATGATTCGCAAAGTGTTCAAGGATGAAAGCATGTCACAAACTGCAGTTTTTAAGTGGCACAAGCTCTTCAAAGATGGCCTAGAGAGTATGGAGAACGAGCCCCGTGCTGGACGGACGTCAACCTTAAGAACCGACGACAACGTGCAACGGGAACGTGAAGTGCTAAATTCAGACCATCGGAGAAGTGTGCGTATGGTTACAAATGAAATTGACATTGATAAGATGACACTGCACAGCTTTATTACTTAAAATTTGGCGATCTGCACTAAACTCGTCCCAGTGCACCCAGCCACGCCTGCTCCAAGGTCACCGAGTACCTGACGATAAACGACATCGCGGTGATTCCCCAACACCCTTATATTCAAGACTTGGCACCAGCAGACTGTTTCCTATTCCCAAAAGTGAAATCCTCCCTCAACGGACACCACCATGAGACCCAAAGTGCTGTCAAAGAAGCTTGCACGAGTATCCTTCAGGACGTTCCAGAACTCGCCTACCAGGGTCGCCTTCAAGCCGTGGAAAAACCGCTGGCAAAAGTGTGTCGACGCGCATGTGTTTTGAAGAGTTTTGAGGAATTGTAGCAATATCTCAAATAAATTTATTTTTTCGAAACTTTTCCCAATACTTTTTATAAAAACCCTGTATATATATATATATATATATACACCGAAGAGCCATTGCAATATAACCATTTGTTTAATACGACGTATGACCACCTTTCGCCCTCAAAACCACCAACACCCAGCATTGCATTGTCTCGTCAAGGTACTGATAGCTAGTCTGAGGTATCTGGTACCAAGCGCTCACCAACTGGTCCTGCAATTCCGCACATTGCGAGGTGGTAGCGTGGTAGCACGAATTTGGTTTTTCCGGTGGAACCAGAAATGTTCTATTGGATTAATGTCAGGTGAATTTGGAGGCCAAGACATGACTTGAAAGTCAATAAATTGTTCCTCAAACAACTCCCTCATTATTCGACCCCTATGACATTGTGCATTATCCTGATGGTAAACCCCATAACCCGCCGGAAACACTGTTGCCATGAATGGGTGCACCTGGTTTGCAACAATGTTCACGTAGCGCACAGACGTCAGGGATTGTTCTGTAAAGATTATGGGTCCTAATGTGCTCCATGAAAACATCACCCACACCATAATATTGCCGTCACCAGCTTGTCTCCGTCCAACTGTGCATCTAGGAGGACGGGATTTCCGTTGGAAATCGATGTATTCGCACGCACCCGTCGATATGATGGACCAGAAAACGTGATTCGTCGGACCAAGCAACATTCTTCCATTCTTCTATGGTCCGTTGCCAATGTTTCTTGTATTTCGATGATTCCCATTTCAGGCGCTGTTGGCGATGACGTGCCGTTAGAGCAGGGACGTGCTTCGGCCGCCGGCTTCGTAGGCCCATACTCAGAAGAGCACTCTGCACTATGTGTTGAGAAACACTGTCTGGGTCACCACTGTTGCAGCTGCTGGTAATTTCAGCTGCTGTAGCTCTTCGGTCACGGCTAAAAATGCGTAAGAGTCTCCGTTCTCCTCTGGAATCAATGCGCCTTAGGTGACACACCACTGACCGGCGACTTTTCATTTCACCATACATACACCACTTACCATACACCACTAACATACGTGCTCACAACGACTGCACGTGAACAGCCCGCCAAACGCGCCGTTTCCGATATCGACGTTCCCAGGCGCTGAGCCATAACGGTTTGACCTTTATCGAAATATGATAAATCAGCTGCTTTTCCCATTATGTCGTTAATTTACGTTTGGAAAGACAATGAATAGGCTTTTCATATACTCCAACTTCAGCCGCACACACGCCGTGGTTTTGTTTCTGGGCGAGCTCATTGTTACAGAAGGAGGGTGGTCATAATGTAATGGATCTTCGGTGTATATATATATATATATATATATATATATATATATATATATATATATATATATTTATTTATTTATTTATTTATTTATTTATTTATTTATATATGTCGTAACGCTGTCTTAAATTCATCATATTCCCTCTGAAATAATTGCCATGTTGGATTGTCCTCTAAGAGCGGCTAAATTTGGATACGTCCCCGTCTTTACGAACTGAAAATTCACGAAAAACACCCTTTTTTAGCTCTACTAAGAGCCATGCACGTTATCAGTGAATTCCAACAAAAAGGGTTGCAGAGAAGACGTATCCAGTGTGAACGATTGATCGCCCTTCCACTGACAGGCAAAACCCTAAACCACGTTGTTCACAGCATTGGCGGAACTGATTGGCAAGCGCCAAGTCGCCAATGTCCAGATGTTTCGCTCATCAACCATATCTGGCGCAGGCCATCTTGAGAAGAAGGAGCTGATGGCAAGAACAGACCTCAGTTGGACAGCGACGGGAATGCACGATGTCTGAAAAGATGGAGAAAACCAGCAGCCGCATCGCAGAACGCAACCTGTGGGGTCTGGAAGATTATCCACCAGTCTTGAAAGAGACAGTTTAACCTTCAAAAAAATTTATGATTTCTGTTGGCCTTAAGCCCCAATCTTAACTATAATGCTCTAATTTACAAATAAAAAAAGCAAAAGCCTTTCCATGGAATCCTGTCATCTATCGTCATTCATAGTTACTGGATTTTAATACACTTTTCTTTTTTGCAGATCAAAGTGAAATTAATCTGAGTAATTTGTAGTATGATAGCTTGTAAACCTCCTCGACAACACTCTCTCCTCATGTCGACAAATCCCATTTTTTGACAACTGGTCTCTTTTTCACAATATATATTATATATATATATATACACATACATAGAGAAAATGCAACACCAAGAAGGAAGCAAACAAGCAGCATGAAATTTGCATCATGCATATACCGCGATAGAATATACAAATAATAACGATTGCAGCGCAAGCGCACATCATGGGAGACTGCTGCTCTCCTGATAAACTGTATATAAGGAGAAGTAAGACAGCCATTTTGAAGAACGTGAATTGTGCTCTCGTGTTTTTTTTGTTGTGTGTGTACAGCTTTAGTATGCCTGAGAAAAACACAAGCATCATTCAATCATGTTTCGGAGTTCGAGCCAGTCAGAATCGTTGCATGCATACATTGCGAATTATCCTTCCGAGATTTTGGTCATCGTCTAGGACGTAGCCAAATGACAGTCAAGCGAATATGGAATCGGTGGATGCAGTAGAAAACGACTGATCGACATGAGCGATTGCAGCCTCCTCATTGCATCACTCCACGGGATGAGAGGCATATTGTTCACATGGCACTGATGGAGCGCATTGCAATATCCGTAACCATAACACAACGAATAAACTGCTGTAACAAAAAAACCGGTATCCGCACGATTAATACGACGTTGTTTTCAGCACAGTGGACTGTCCGCTAGGTGTCCATTGCTTCGCTTTCCATTGACTTTAAACCACAGACTTTTGCGTTTGCAATGGTGCACTGAACGGCGGAGATGGAATTCCGAATTGCATGGCATTGTGTTTTCGAAGGAATCACGCTTCTGCCTGCAACAGCCCGATGTTCGGATTAGAGTTTGGAGACACCGGGGAGAGAAGCTGCTCAATGCTCAACTGTTGTGTTATGCAACGTCATACTGGTCCTGCGGTGTTATGGTGTGGAGTGGTATTGGAATACACTCCCGAATCACTCTAGTACGCATTACGGGTACTATTACCAACCAGCACTTCATATCTGAGGTATTGCAGCCTGTTCTCCTTATTTACATTCAGGGCTTGCCTGCAGCCACGTTTCAACAGGACAATGCTCGACCACACGTTGCACACATTCTCGAAGATTTCCTCTCAGATCACCAGATTGCATTATTGCCCTGGGTTGCCTGTCCTCCAGATCTATCCCCCATCGAACAAGTTGGCGGTGTAACCACTCAAAAATTCTGTGGTCGGGCATTCGTCTATGAGGGAAGCGCTCCTGATACATTCGAAGCACAACTCTGCCATTACCATCTGCACTACCGTACATGAGATGCATGTCTGCTTTTTCGGCATACGTAAAATTTCCCATCACGGACGATATCACAATTAAGAATGGCATGAACCCGTGGATGCATAAAGTTTAAGCGCGGCAAGCCACCATCTGCTCTCTATCGTCAACGGAACCAAGCAATCATTCCATTTTTCCTGTCTTTTTCCTCTCTTTGTGCTTCAACACCCCCATAAATTCCTATACAATGAAAGATTGTTACAGTGTACCGTACTAACCCTTAAAGTTTGTACCATGAATCAGGAATCACCCTGTATATCATGGTTCATAGATATCTCACATTTAACTTCAAATAAACATAACTGTAAATTACCCGAATTAATGCTTCTTCAACAAACTAAGATAATGATTTTAAAAGGATTATATTTTAATTTATGATTTTGCATTAGTTATAAATTTACAGATTTCAAGCTGGAGGGAATAACAATTTTACTCACTTAATTAGAAATTAAATGAAATAACGAAAAAAATAAATGTTCTTTTAATAATTAAAAAAAATAGAAAACAAAGCATGCATGAAATCTCGTAATTTAAATCCTGAGATATATTTTTCTGTACAAATTAAAGCAAAATATTTAATGACTGAAAATTTAGAAAAAGAAATTGTATTGATTGATAATTGGAAATTTAGAAAAACTTTAGAATATTAAAAAAAGTAGAAAATATATCTATTATAATTAATGTAAGGAAATAATTCCTTAAATGCTCTCTTTTTGTAATTTTTGAGATACTTTAAAAGATGAATTTATATGAAAAAAATCAGTAAAGTGCAACACTTTTACTGTTTACGAATAGTAACGTTATAAAAAATACAGGGTGTCCCCAAACGACCGCATAAACTCTGCACAGCTAGATTTCTCGTTGGGAGTACATAAAAACTGCCCAAAGGAGCGTTCCTGTACGATCCATAGTTTACGAGAAAATACGAAAAACAAAGTATGACGTCACTGCTGGTGCAAGAAAAAAAAACTTATCAACAGCATGCACAATTTAAAGCAGATGCTCAAAGTGTCCGCCTTGCATGTCGAGGCAGGCTTGAGCACGCCGTGGAATGGCTGTCATCACACGTTGCAGCATCGCGGGGTCCACCGAAGTGCAAGCAGCATGCAGACGAGCAACTAAGTCCATTTGTGTTGTCACTACGTCTCGATACACCAGTTCCTTGAGATAGCCACATAGGAAAAAATCCAACGGTGTAAGATCTGGCGAACGTGACGGCCATAGAACCGGACCCCCACGTCCGATTCAGCGGCCGGGGTATTCCATATCCAGCTAACCACGTACAGGAGCACAGAAATGCGCCGGAGCCCCTTCATGCTGGAACCAAAGTCCCTGTATTGCCGCTAATGGTATGTCATCGAGGAACTCGGTTAAGACCTCATTGAGAAACACCAAGTACGACTGTCCCGAGAGCCGTTCAGGCAACAGATATGGTCCAAGCAGGCGATCCCCGAGTATGCCGGCCCACACGTTAAGAGACCAACGTTCCTGATGTTTCTGCGGCCGGATTGCATGCGGATTGACCTGGGACCACATATGGCTGTTGTGATGATTGAAGACCCCATCACGAGTGAAACATGATTCCTCAGTCCATAGGATATGTGCAATGAAACCATTATCTGTGTTCTGTTGCTGCAACAGCCATTCACAGAAGGCCACGCGTTTCTGAAAGTCATCTGGTTTTAGACCTTGCACGGTTGTGTACCGAAATGGGTGTAGCCTCTCAGACCGTAAAAGCCTGTGTACAGTACTTTTACTCGAAGTCATCTCACGGGCTAATGCAAGCGTGCTTACCTCGGGCGTCTCTTCTAACCGCTGCAGTATTGTATCCGCCTGTGATACCGTCAGGCCGCTCCGCGGTCTTCCAGTATCGTGAAGTTTGGCTGTTGGCAAGACGCTTCCCGTATTTCGCAGTCTGTCGTCTAGCATACGGATGACGTTGACATCGGGAGGACGGCGGGACGGATATCGACGGGCATACTCCCTAGCAGTTCGTAAGGCATTTCCATTACATCGGCCGTACATAAAGTACATGTCGCAGTAGTCACGAACGGAGTACATGGCCACCATACGAAGACTACTGGTAGCTGCAAGATGCAGCCTTTTAAATACCAGTTCAATGGCGGCTTAACTTCATTCCATGGCGCGCGCGTATGCATGACGCGATATGCGCGGCGAACGTTTTAAACATTATTGTCTGGAAAGATATGCAAATATTGTTGTTAATATGTCCAATAAAGTGTTTTTTTCTTGCACCGGCAGTGACGTCATACTTTGTTTTTCGTATTTTTCTCGTAAACTATGGATCGTACAGGAACGCTTCTTTGGGAAGTTTCTATGTACTCCCAACGAGGAATCGAGCTGTGCAGAGTTTATGCGGTCGTTTTGGGACACCCTGTATATGCAACAACATTTACTAATTCAGTTAATCACAAAATAGTGCAGGAATAATATTGCACTCTTATTAATACAAAAATCGAAATACTCAACTTAGCAATCTATTAAATATACTTCAACAAAATTTTTTACTAATGAATTATATAAATTTAGCGTTCGAATGAAATTTCATTATCAAAAACAATATTAATTGACCAAACATACCGCTTCAAACCGTAACATGAAATTACTTTATTCCTTTCATGCAGCATTAAACTAAAATAAGAGAACAACTAATAATATTTTGTATTGCCTAAGAATTTTTGGTTTTTAGAATGTTTAACTTTTTACGGTTATTACTCTTTACATGGAATCATTTTAGTCGTTAATTAAAAACTGATAGGAGTTATTTAGGATGTATCACATAATTCCTTCGGTTCCTTTTGTCAACACCATCTTAAAGAAAAAAACCCGGAAAGGATCTTTAATCTGTAAAAGGATAAATTTACCCTTATTGATTTAACTCACAGAAAATTAAGTAATGATTTTTTTTAAGTTCAATTTTTATATACGAAAGTTAGTGAAACAAATTAAGTCGAGTAGAAAAGTTTAAATTCACTAAATCATTCAATTATCTTTACTTGTTACTAAACACGAGTATTATAATTGAATGCGTATGAATGTTATGAAAAATATAATTAAAAAAACCTTGGAGTGAAATCCATGTGACTCCCTATCAAAAATTTTTATATCCTGTAAAAAAAAAAAATCAAATTACCCGGCAGAAATTTTCTTTTATCTCCATAAATAAACACTTTCATCGTATGTGTGGATGTTCTAACTTATCTTTTTATTGAATTATAGCTGTCGTATCAAATTTGTAAGCATGAAAATTGTATAGCACACGCTGGTTAGATTGGCATTCTCTATTTTTTTAAACTTACCTATTATTAAAATTTCGAAAAGAAAACACTGTATTCTTTATGTCCTAAGCTTATAAAGTTTATTTATTAACTTATAACATAAAAATATATTTTGCAGTCATTATTACTGGCGTAATGGCCACGAAACTTATTTGCAGGGGGTTAACATGGCATTTTCAAAAATATCAATGAGGCAACTCTTAGGGAAGGAATAGAGTAACTACCCTTGAAAAAAATCAATGTAAATAAATAAAAACTAAACTCAGTTTGCGTGCATCTTTTACTTACTTAATGAATATTTTAAACAATTTCTCCCCTTACTAGTATAACTAGTTTTCGCATTGAGTTTTTTATTTAGGTAATTTAGATTTAATTTCTCTAAAAATAAGTCACTTGGGCTTATATTACCATGAAATTATTTTGAGCTGAAAATAAATATCCTTTATAAATTAAAAAATATATCTATATATTTTTACATATAATAAAATAGTGTAGGAACATTATATATTGAAGCAGCCCACATCACATAGAGGTTAGCGTCGAGAGCTTCCCCAAATTGGTCTCGGGTTCGAATCCGGACAAAATATCGAATGCTCGAGCGCTGCCTCATCGTATTATTTGGTTATCTATTAATTTCGATTATACTAAAGAACCTAACAAACCTGTGATTTGGAAAGAGTGATTGTCCTCAGGTGAAAGTGCCTTATGGCTCACAAAAAGACTTTAAATAAAGATTGAAGGATAACTCACTTGTTTGATTCCCAATGCGAGGTGCTTCTCATTGAAGGTATTTTCACTTAACCACGAGAATCATTTCTTTCTCTCAAAGGGAACACTCTCACCACCCCCTGGTGCCACCACAATTTTGACCAAACACCCTAGGGGTGAATTCTGGAGGGCCAGTATCTTACTCCACTCACTATCCTCATTAAAAGATTTTTCGATTTAAGATTAAAAGTGTCCATAACCGGCCTAGACAGGAGGTTATTTAAGAGCGTTTTTAGGGATTCGAACTGAGCATCCTAAGCCCGAAGAAACGTTAATCACTTAACGTTAAGTAATTTGACCTAGGGACAACTTACTTAAATTATGCCTGATGCGATACCTGAAAACAAATAATAATGGTATTCTAATACAGTAATAGTGGTATGGTAACTAAATTGAAAAAAAAAATACCTGTGTGATGTATGTAATAGATATGAAACTAGCTGAAAACCTGCACTTCGCTACGGAGTACATTCAAATTAAATACAACGGTCAATGTATGCAATTAATGCCAATATATATATATATATATATATATATATATATATATATATATATATATATAAATTTCTTTAGCAAAAAATATACTTATAAAAAAATTGTAACGGATATTTTTATAGACAAAATAATGTTGAAGAAAATATTCAAGTTAAATCTAATAGGACATACAAAAGAATATAGTACAATTAATATAGTACAGTTTGAGAAACATATCTTTTACTGTATTTTAATATTTTTGGGATAATGTCCAATCGTCTGCCGCATTAGCAAGGGAAAAACATATTTTTGTGTCTATTTCATTGTTACGCACGTGACGATAAATTTATTGAAAGTACCAGAAAAAGAAATCACATGATCGGCATTTAATAAATTAAATTCTAAAATTTAATTTTAAAAATTTACCAAAAATCAGAAAATGAAGGTAAAGATTCGAAAAAGATTTCAATTTCAAGGGCTTTTTATGATCTTTCTCGTGATATAAATTTTATAACCATAAAATTATTATTTTGAATGTAAACTTAAAAAAAGTTAGCAAAACAGCTTAAAAATTTAATTTAAAAAAATCAAATAATTTTTCAAAAATCTTTCTTAGTACACCCGTACACTATACGAAGAATCGACATGCAAAATTTCAGCCCTTTAGGTGCAGCGGTTTGCTTTGTGCGTTATATGGCAGTGAGTCAGTCAGTACGGAACTGATATATATATATATATATATATATATATATATATATATATATATATATATATATATATATATATATATATATATATATATATATATATATATATATATATATATATATATATAGATTAATCTACCGCAAAAATAAATTATAATAGAAAAAATAAGCTAAATCAACATGTTAATTCATATCATAATATTCCAGTTTTAAGTATTTTAATTTACTATTTTTAGCCTAAGCTCATTAAAAAAACATAAAAACTTTAATTACTTTTAGTTTCTCATAGTTATTTATTAAATATATGATCACTATTGTTACATTTCAGGTATGCATTGCTATAGAACCCTCATTAGCAAATCCAGATGTATTAATTAGACTAGCTATTAAAACCCCTACGGAAGAAAGAACAAACAATAGGTCAGTTCCTGTATGTTAAATTGGACCTATATTCGTTAAGTAAAATACATCGATAATATGCTATGTTTATTCTTCGTTCATGTATTTCTAGGTTCAAGTATGTACTTGCAACCCCATTGAATGTTTAACGTCCCTATGTGAACATCGATTCTAATAATGCATCTTTATGTATTCTATTTCTGAGAATTGGAGCGGTAAACAGCTCAAGTGCCCATTTCGATGTATGATTTATTGTCGAAATACAGTATAAACGGAAATGAACTTTAGTAAAATCACCCTCAGCTCAGAAATTCGAGCCTTTGGCGAAGGACTGGGTAAATGATTATTAGTCCAGAGGAGTACATCAACTTCACGATTGCAGATAGTCGAAACAAGGTAATTAAAAATAAAAGTGGAAATACCTCTTAAAAATGAGTGCACGACCGTGATTTAGACTCAGAATGAGTATCTATTAGACTATGGAATGGCACATATACTAGAATGCTGCGAAAATAACTAAAATAGGTATGTGATAACACTGTTTCTCATTATTTCTCGAAGTACAGGTCTCAGATTAAATTCTAGTTAAAAATGATATGAAATTTTTATTACCTTAAATAGATTTTACATAACATAGAAATTAAATAAATTAATTCCATATGTATGAATGACCCCTCTTGCAGGATTTCTTACAATAAAATTCTTACAACAGAATTGTTGCTTTCTTAGCGTATTGAACTAATGAAGCACAATATATATGTGTATATATATATATATATGTGTATATATATATATATATATATATATATATATATATATATATATATATATATATATATATATATATATATATATATATATATATATGTATATATATATATATATATATATATATATATATATATATATATATATATATATATATATATATATATATATATGTATATATATATTGAATAGCAGTCTTGAACAAGAATGTTTTACCATATATATAAAATGCTGCTTTTTGTATTCCAGATTTATCACAAATCTACTCAGAAAAAAAGAAAAACGTCTAATTATTCTAGAAAATTAATAATAACTTTTTGACCTGCTACTTCTAAAATAATTTTTTTGATTTACATAAAAGTACTAGTTTCTTTTAAAATTTCAGAGCGAAGACTAAAGTAGCTTCCCCGAAATCATTAACCTCAATAAAATGTAATTTTTTTGGTTTTCTGTGGCATTGCAGACTATTTTTTATGTGAATATATTTTTCATACATTTTAGTTGGGAGGAAATATTTTTGTGGGCACAGAGGTCATAATTTGCGATATGTTTTATGATATGCAATTATTAATTTACCTAAAGCCTTTTAAATCGAGACTTTTTTTATAGACAATCAGCAGTATGTTTCATATATACAGAAAGTCGTTCACACTTTATGGAAACGTTTTCGATAGTTAAGTTTTATGTATAAATGCCGTATTTTTTTTACGCGATTTGCTTCTATCTGATAGCCATGGTTGTTGACAATAGCTCTAGCCCGAATTTTGCATGAAAGTAAACTTTTTCTTAGAACTGTCATGTCAATTTTACCCCATTCCTCTTGGACTGTTTTCCAAAGTCCATTCAGTGTTCTATGGATGCCATTTTTCTAAGTCTCATTTTAATAAACCGAAAGAGCGAAAGTCCACTGGAGAAGTGTCAGGGGATTTTACAGGTATTTAATTAAATGGGATACACTTTATTCCTGTTTCTCTTCTTTTTTGCTAAATAAGCGGCAGTTGATTTAAATGTGTGACTAAAGGCTTTGTCCATATGAAGATCAACTTCATCAATGTCCTTTCCGTATAGAGCTGGAATTTCTTCATCAAAAATTGGTTCTAAAATATTCTGCTGATAGAGTGAATTAATTTTGGCTTTACCTGAGACTTTTTTTATTTTTAATTTGCCTTTGTAACAAAATCCTGCAACTATCATGAATCTCTTTGGAAACTTTTCTGCACAGTGACGAAGCCATTTCGTACGGTCATTGCCGTCAGTTGAGCAAGAGAAAATTTATCTTTTTTTATTACAGTCACTTAAATACACCCAAGCCTCATCGAGTGTTACCAAAAATTTCCAGTTTTCAGCAGTTAGGTGTTTTTCATATAATTTTCTAGAATTTGTTTTCCTTTCAGCAATATGCTTTGGCAAAAGCGGATGAACATCTATATAATAACAACTGAAGGTAAACAAATGTATGCTTCTTAGCAGACACGGGGACGGGCTAATCTCGCGAACCGAGCATAGCAGGATATCGCGACTGGTACCGATGGACGCGGACGGAAGAGACGCATTCACTGATACTATCCTCAGCTTTCAAAACTTTAAACTTTTTAATTATTAAATTAAAACCGCCGAACTCAAAAGAAGCTGACAACAGCAACAGCTGACATTCCGGGTGGGTCAGCTTCTTTCCGTTTCGCAAATTTCCAATATTTTTATGCATGCAAAATTAAAATTTTCTGTCCTCCAATCGACAAATTTTTTATTTCCATGTATTCTACATCTCTTCATCTTTAAGGATATACACATTTTTATAAAGTTAAAAATGTTTTTCATTGCAACCGAAGCTTTTTCCCCAAAGCAGTTTTCCGAATTTCACGAAATCGACAATTTTGTAGGAGAAATATTTCGGTTTTCTGCACCTATTAATGTCAGTTTTACGATTTATCAGCATTTGCTAGATGTTCAGCTCAGTGACGTAGCGAACATAAATGGTGCCCGGGGCAGGATTCCTTTTTTGCCCTTCCCACGTAAAATACACTGCTGGCCACTATAAATGCAACACCCTGAAGGAAACATGCAAATAACATGAAATTTACAACATGCATTAGCGGAGGTGAGATATGCAAATGATTAGAATTTCAGCGCAGACGCACATCACGCGCGCCTGTGGCGCCACTTCAAAGCGCTATTTAAGGCTTGGAGATTTCGACGATTTCAAGTTCGGCAATTGTGTTTTTCTTGTGGTTTTTTAAAAAAAACGATCAATTATGCCTCGTCGAAAACAGCGATCATCTTTTGATCAAGTATCCGAGTTCGACAGAGGAAGGATAGTGGCCTACCGAGATTGTGGATTATCTTTCAGGGAAATCGGTAGTCGTGTTGGACGAAACCAAACAACTGTAATGCGGATATGCGATCGTTGGATGCAGGAGGGTACGACGGACCGGCGTGTTCGATCGCATCCACCTCAGCGCACCACTTCACGTGATGACAGGCAAATTGTGCGCATGGCAGTGACGGATCGCTCAGTCACATCACGAACCATAGCACAGCACATGCAGTCTGTAACGCATCATCCAGTGTCTGCGCGTACCATTCGACGCCGTTTACAGCAGTGGTATGTCCGCAAGACGTCCATTGCTTTGTCTACCCTTGACGCAGAACCACAGACGTCTCCGCCGCCAATGGTGCGATGACAGAAGGATGTGAACGGCAGAATGGAATGAAATTGTCTTTACTGACGAGTCACGCTTCTGTCTGCAACACCACGATAGTCGCATTCGAGTCTGGAGACACCGTGAAGAGAGGATGCTGAACAGCTGCGTTATACACCGCCACACTGGTCCTGCACCGGGTATTATGGTATGGGGGCGGTATTGGATATCACTCTCGCACACCTCTAGTACGCATTACCAGTACTTTAAACAACCAGCGCTACATCTCCGAGGTGTTGGAGCCCGTTGTCCTTCCTTACCTTGAGGGCTTGCCCACAGCCATATTTCAACAGGATAATGCGCGACCACACGTGGCACGCATTGCTCTCCGGATCTTTCGCCGATAGAAAACATGTGGTCCATGGTTGCTCTACGATTGACCCAGATTCCATCCCCAGCTGCCTCAGCAGATAAACTTTGGCAACGTGTGGAAGCTGCTTGGTCTGCTGTACCCCAAAAACTCATCCAAAGTCTCTTTGAATCAATGCCGAGGCGTGTGGCAACGTTGATCTCCAACAATGGCGGCTACTGTGGCTACTGATTTTGGCACGAACCACACTTCACAGAAGTCTATAAATTTAATCATTTGATACTTGGTCAACATGTTATCTACAAAATAAATTTTGTTGTGATATCTCTTGTCTTTCTTGGTGTTGCAATTTGGGTGTCCAGCAGTGTATATAGTAATATAATATATAAAATTAATTAAAAATATAGACCATTTAGTGCCCCTCTACAAGAGGCGCCCGGGGTATGCTAGACCTCCTTTTCACTCCCTCGCTACGCCACTGGTTCAGCTTCCAAAATTTACCAAATATATTTAATAAAAGAATGTTATCACTCTAAAAAAACGTACTTACAAAACCTACTTTTGAAATTTCCCGCGGTGATCGCCATAGTATCTTAACCTTTTACATGACGCATTATGATCCAGGAATAAAAGACACAACTAATTCATCAAATTGAAATTAGAATACAGCCACAAAGACTATAAATAAAAAAAAATCCGTAAAAAAATTTCTGTCTATGATTTCCCGGATGTTCCATGTTTGGAAAATTGGCAAGTAACGCTGTAACGCTATCTTTTCTCTTTTTTTTTACGCTTAATGAAAACAAAGCGTTGTATGGTGAATCTTTTAAAATTGTATGCTGTAATAATGGTTTACAGAACAATTTGATGTGAAATTAGTAAAATTTAAGTAAAACTCATAAAAAAAATTTACATAATTTTTAATTACCGTAATATTTTATAAGAAATGCAATGCAAAAAGTATAAAGAAACAGTAAAAACAATTTTACACTTACACAAACTTGACTAATAATATACATAATATGAATACATGTGATTTTAAAAATGTAAAACACCTTACCAATAAAAAATAAAATATTTTATCCTTTAGAAGGCGCGTGATATTTCAACCAGTAGAACAAAAATTATAAAACGTTCTAAAACACTATTTTCTTGTAATTCTTTTTAGCAGCTTCTCAGTGTCCATGGTATTGTGGGAAGCAGTGCACATGGAGCCTTTTCTTGCATTGAAAACACATGTCAGTAGTGTCTTTTGGCACACTATGCAACGTCCTTGTGATGATGTAACTATATAATGTGCATCTGATTTTCTTGCAGACATCGACTCATGGGCACGGAGTCCAAGTATAACGTGTGTTTTAGGTTTCGCTCGAAGCAAATTCAGAGTAATTTCTCTTTTAAAATTCAGATAAGTCATTTCTAATGTGGTGTTTTTGTGTAAATCAGTGTGTAAGATCCATCCAGCAGGCACAACCATATTCAGTAAGTTGATAAATAATTTCCAGTACCATATTTTGCTGCGTAATTTTGGCAGATAACTTCCAATAAATCGGTCCAACAGGTCTACTCTACCAATTCCTTCATTATATAATTCAATAATGCAAGGTTGGGGAACATGAGCTTGGACATATCTTTTTGCTTTTTCTGATGGTCCGTGAGTGATAAAATTTGATGCAATAGTTACAACACAACTAGCGTTCCAACAGCACATATAAACTTCTCCATCGCATCGGTAATCAATTTCAAAATGTTGAAATCTCGGCATTTCTTTCGCTGTTTAAGAGAACATTGTCCCGTTTTAGATTCTCGTACTGTGCCGATTGCCTTAAAGACTTTGTTAAATAAATCTGTTATCAGTCTGTGCGATGTAAAAAAGATATCGAGAAATATTTTGTGCTTCTCTGGATTGCAATGAAAGATAATAGTTCGGAAACAACTTTTGATCCAAGTGAAAAATTTTCAGTTTTCGATCTTTTTCCACCGCAGATAGACGTAGCATACGGATAACCATTTGCTGAGCAGAGCATCCAAACTTTGAAGCCCAAGCGAATTGGTTTTCCACGTATGAACATCTTAGGCGAATGATGTCCATAATACGGAACCGTGGATTCCTCAATACTCATAATTTCATGAAAAAAATCCAAATTGAAGCTAATTTCTTCCAATCTCTTCATAAAAGGGAGAAATTTTCCCTAATTTATCCCCTGGTTCCAATTTACTATTATCAACAATATCGAAATACTTTTTAACATCCGAAATTTATTTCTGGGCATTGTAGTGCTAACAATTGGGATATGGAAATCTTCCTCAGAGCTCAAATATGAATTTTCATCAGGTACAGAAAGGTAGCCACTAAATAACAGTAATCCAAAGAACTGCCGAATGTCATTTGCGTCGACATCCAAAGAGTCTCCTTTCTGTAGAGCATACAGTATTCTAAGTTCTGCTAAATTTTCTAAGTAATCAGATGGCATAATCAGACGTGTGATATCACTGATTTTGTAGATCATTACATGCCAATGTTCCTTTTTGCAACATTGCATTTTTACGCAACCCTGAGGAACTATTTCTTGATATTACTTAATTTGTTTTAATTAACCCATTAAACTTGTCTTTTGCAAGTACGATGGGGAAGTTTTAGGGTCGATTTGAAATTTAGGAATGTTATAGAATTTTTTTCTTACGTACTGAAAAAATGTAAAAAATGCCGATTTTTAGAAATTTTTCTACGCTGAAATATTCATAGTTGAAAAATAAATTTTGCTTCAAAAAATCAATCATACCATTTATAATAAACAGTAATTATTTCAAACTGACAGATATCAGAGTTTATTTTTTTTAAAATTTTAAACATGATGTTCCAAAAAAGGAACATTGGCATGTAAAAGGTTAATGTAATTGAATGCCGAGTTCGTAATTTTTCGACTTATTATTTTACTGGCTAATCATCCGAGCAAGTTCGTAAAATTTGTTTCTAATTATTGAGCAACTGATGAGGATTCATCCTCTACCAATTTTGAATTCACCAGAGTTGTCTTTCTATTTTTTAAGCAGTTCTTCCCACATTAAATTTAATATTTACACTCGGCCATGTTGCCAAAAGGAAAAAAATATTAGTTTGGAACGAGTATGAGAGCGAGTCATTTAATAATTGAAATCCAGAAATAATTTCAAAGTACAAGAAGTAATTTTAGTTTTAGGAAATGAGACGTTAAAACCTTTAGAATTTTTTTCTAATTGAATAAACTTCTATTTTTGTTTAAAAAGCAAAATTTGAAAATGGAAATTTGAAAGAATTATTTCAAAAGCTAAAAACCAAAATTTAAAAAAGAGAATTTTAAATAATTTGTTCCTTTTTTAAAAATTTTAATATATTTTTTAAAGTGATTAAACAGTTTTCAATCTTTAAGTAATAAAACTATTTCATTTTAAAACGAAAATGTAACACATTGGGTTGCCACTCAGCTAGTCTTACTATTAACAGCTGAAGGTAAAAAAAAACACATGTTTGTTACTGAGCTGACACGGGGACGGGCTAATATCACGAACCGAGCATTGCAGGATATCGCGACTGGTACCGATATACGGGGACGGACAAGACGCGTGCACTGATGCTATCCTCAACTTTCAAAACTTTAAACTTTTTAAATTATTAAATCAAAACCGTCGAACTCAAAAGCGGACAACAGAAACAGCTGACATTCCGGGTGAGCCAGCTCCTTTCCGTTTAGCAAATTTCCACTATTTTCATGTATGCACAATTCAACTCTTAGGTCATCCAATCGACAATTTTTTCCCATGTGTTCTACAACTCTTCATCTTTAAGAATATACACATTTTTATAAAGTTAAAAATGTTTTTCATTGCAATCGAAGCTTTTTCCCCAAAGCAGAGTTTTCCAATTTTCACGAAATCGACAATTTTGATGAACAAATATTTCGGTTTTCTGCACCTATTAATGTGAATTTTACGATTTATCGGCATTTGCTATATGTTCAGCTTCCAAAACATACCAATTACATTTAATAATAAAAATGTTATCATTCTAAAAAAGCGTACTTCCAAAACTCACTTTTGAAATTTCTCGCGCTGATCGCGATAGTATCTTAATGTAACTGAATGGGGAGTTCATAATTTTTCGACTTATTATTTTACTCACTAATAATTCCAGCAAGTTCGTGAAATCTGTTTCTAATCAATGAGTAACTGATGAGGATTCTTCCGCCACCAATTTTGAATTCATCAGAACTGTCTTTCTATTTTTTAAAGCATTTTTTCTCCTATGAGATATAATATTTACATTCGGCCACGTTGCCAAAAGGAAAAATTATTAGTTGAGAACGAATCTGAGACCGAGTCATTTAATAATTGAAACCAAGAAATAATTTTAAAGTACCAGAAATATTTTTTGTTTTGAGAAATGAGAAGTTAAAATCTTTAGAATTTTGTCTAATTAAATGAACTACTTTTTTTTAAAAAAGGAAATTTAAAAAAGGAAATTTGAAAGAATTATTTCAAAAGCCGAAAACCAATATTTGAATAAGAGAATTTTAAATAATTATTTTTTCTTTTAGAAATTCTAATATATTTTTAAAAGTGATTAAACATTTTTTAATCTTCAAGAAATACAACCATTTCATTTTAAATCGAAAAAGCAACACATCGGCTTGCCACTCAGCTAGTTAGGTTTAAAAATATTTTTTAACTTCAAATCTTTATGAATGATTTTACTTACAGTTACAGAAGTCATTTCTAGTTTCGATTCAATGGATCTTTGAGTTGGCGGATTTTCTTTTACGATCAGAGACTTCACTTTCTTGATATTTACCTGCTTTCGAACAGTCTTAGGATGAGATTTCACGGTCATGTATTCATTTTTACTTTCAGTTTAACTTTTTTCCTTTCAAATTTAATATATTATAAACATCTTTTTTTGAAATGCCATAACCGTGATTTTTACACCCCTTTATCATTTGTTGATACGAATATTTCTCCTCGGAAAGCGCAATTACGTAACCGTCGAGTCATTTACCAATTTTAGGAGCCATTTTCAAAATAAATCTTTTTTTTTTACATTCAAATGAAAACAAAAGAGTAGCAGACGATTATTCTGAATTTGTCAAATTTTTATCTCAAAATGCAAACGCTAAAAATAAATTACAAAACCGTGTCCATAAAATGCGAACGACCTTCTGTAGTTTTGATTATTTTTGATTTCCGTCTTCATTTTCTGAAAAGATCCTAAAAAATCTGGAAATTTCAGAGAATTGTCTAAAGAATAATTACATATTTAAATTCAAAACTTTATGGATGTTTATTATTTGAATCATGTTGATTCAAATATTGCTCTAAAACAGCGGTGCGTAAATTTTTTCGACCGAGACCTAATTTCTTTCAATGAAAATTCCCTTGACTCGCATGAAAATTTTTTGGTAAGAACAATTTTTTTCTCTTACCCAAATATAATTTTAATTAGGAAAATGTTAGCAAAAAAATAGAAAACATAAACCGGGAAATTTTGACGAACTATTTTAAAATCTATGAATTGTTTGCTGATTTTGGGTATCTATTTTTCTTCTGTTCTTGTTTTCTGGCAAATTTCGTGACTAAAACTTCATATTTAAATTTTAATATGTATTTGCGTTTGATTTATGTAAAAATTAACAAAAAGTAAAATTGAAATAAGAGCATTATTTCAAATTACAAGCTTCATAGAAAAACACTGAAAATTAAAAGAAAACTTGATTATATTTATATGAATTTGCATTTAAAAAAAATAATGAGAAATGTATACCTGGCCTCGGAATATATTTATTTAATACTATTTGGTGAAATATTTCAGAGTGGTACTCTTGTATTATCTTCCTGTGTATGCCTTGTTTTTGCTTATATTGATTTTGGAATCCCAGTTTTTCGCATACATAATATAAGTAAAATTTCTAAAATTAAGTAATTATTAAAAATGTAAAGCATTTTTTAAAAATTAATTAATTCAATTTGATCAAAGTTTTTCCGCGAACTATAGTTTACGCACCTCCGCTGTAGAACATGCCAACATTACGGAGTGCAATTTATTTATCATAAACAAATTCTAAACGTATATGATTTTACGATATATGAACTAAATTTTAGTAATTTTTTCCCATTAAATCGGAACCTTATTAACCAGAAATTCTGATTTTATTTAAATCATAAGCAACTCAAGTAAAATGTCCTCTGAATCAGAGTATGGTGATAGGTATTAGGGACTGTAAATGTGCTACTAACGTTTAAGGGGATCAAGGGCACAAAATTGTTCGAATTTTCGAAAAAAAAAATTATTGTATTAAAAATTTTTGTGTTCTTTTACGCTTAAAATGACGTTTAAATCAAGTTTCTATCTTAATTAGAACAGGAGAAATTATTATTTTTTTTTCAACATTCTAATAGTAGCCAAGCGTTGTTTAAACATGTAAGTGCGTTTTTCTGAATGATGGGTTTTTTCCCAATTTCTCGTCTTTAAATTGTTATAAGACAAGAACCGTTAAAGATAAATGGTTGAAACTTGGAACATGTCTTTTTCTATTATTTTACTTTAATTCTGATTCAGCAAATTTGAAAAAAAAAATTAGTTTTGAAAATATGATTTTTTAAAAATATGCTACATCTTTTTATTTGTCATTAATAATATAAATATTTTTTATTTTTTAAAAAATCAATATTTTAAAAAATGCTGAATCAAAATTAAAACTAATATGTGTATGTTTAATTAAATCAAAAGAACTGAAATTCGACAAATAATATTTTGAGTTATAACATTTTAATTTAACCCACTTTTTTAAAATTTTTAAATTAAAAAAAAATTTAAAACATTTTGAGAAGTTTTATGAAGTGATTATTTTTGCAAATAATATGGCTAACCTTCACAAAAAAAATTCAAAATTTTTACTTAATAAATAATTTTTTTTTAAATGTGTCCCGGACCCCCTTAATAAGAATACTGTTTTCTTATCTGTATTCTCTCTGTTTTTTTCAGTGTGGATGCACTTGTCATGAGACATTTGCCTTTTGTTATTCACCGTGATGTCTTGCTGGTTACTATATTATGGAAGTACCGTTAAGGTTAGCCAGCATTGCCCCCTTTGAGAGGAAGGCAAGGTAACGGTCAAGTCTTATCGGGAATTGAACCCAAGCCGAGTTGAAGCTCACGTTATCCACTTTAGCATTTGGGAGGCTCCCTGTATTCCCTTGAACTATTTTTTTTAAACGTCCAAGAACAAGAAGTAAATCCTTACAACATCGGTTGCCGATATTGAGTAATTCTAATGGACTGTGTGTAAAGCCAACGAATAAGTAGGAATCATTAGTTGGAAAATCAGATAGTTTAATAGTTTATCACTGAAATGAATACAGAAAGTAATCATTCTTTACCATTTTAAGCACAATTTCAGTAAAATGCATGGCAGAAATTTTATTGTTTTCACACTGGAGGCGGAAAGTTTGTTCAGAATATGAACACAGAAAATCTTTAATTAAGGTTTATAATCCATTGCTGGTGACCACTAATCACTTGTCACAGGGACTTAGGTGTAACGTATTTCGGAAAAAATATTGAAAATATAATTGATCCTTATCGTTTATTGTACTTGTTGTGATACAATGATTAGGAATGGCAGTTGTCCCTTACAATTAGTGCAATAGAGTAATACCCAAGACCCATTAGGAGCAGAAAAATGTGTGTCTTATATTGTCAGTACTATATGAAGTCTAACTTGAGGAAATCGATAGCACATCTATATACTTCTCTGACTTTATGAAGCAGCCATTTCCTCTACAACATACTTTCGAAGAAATATCTTTGAAAATTTATATGTTTGTAACAGCCTTTTAAAATATGTACCCAATTTATATGATGACAAATTACATAAATAAGAGAATGTGAAATATGAATACCATTACTAACACAAAATAACGGAGCAAAATCAAAAACTTATTTCTTCAAACCCAGCACTGATAAATACGTATATTTTGAGTGTTTAAATGATCTATAATTGAACTACCCTTACGCTTTTCTTTAAAATTAAAAGCAATTTCGAATATAAGAAAACTTAAGAATTTTCAAAATATCCTTTATTAATTTTCTTTTTAATGAAAAATCATAAAAAAAATATGATATTTCTTTTGATATCACTGAGTCTTAATTCAGAATTATAAAATGATGTTCATTGCTGTGAAGGTTAGTAAACAGGCATTTTTCCGTACAAATTGTAGATTACTGTGTTCTATGCAGTAGTTACTGGTATGACTTGTGATTGGAGACTCTAACAAATATTTTTGTTGTATATGTTTAAAGCTTAATAATATGTTTATCTCATTTAAAAGACGTTATAAATATAATATAGAATCGGTTATTTCACTTTGCTAGTTAATAAATCATTATCTTTTTTTTAATTTAAAAATGTAAATCCTTAGATCATGAAATTTTTTCTCATAAAAAATTTATAAATGGAAACATATCCTAATTAGCAATCAATTAATATACCTTATTCAGAAGTTTTCTAAGATGAAATTATATTTTCTCGTAAAGGCTATTTGCAGAGTATCGTTTAAGAGTAGAGGCTGGAACTTTTCCCTAATCATCTAGATTAATAATGCAATTTTCCCATAGATTAACAGGCAGTTTTTTATTTCAACAATTATCTTATATAATTCAACAGACAATACACTAGATGTTGCATAACTTTCGTTACACTAGATGTTGCGTAAGTTTGTGGAGATTCTAACAAATCTTTCTGTTAAATATGTTTAAAGTATAATAAGTTTTCTCATTTAATAAACGTTGTAAATATAATGTCGAATCAGTTATTTCACGATGTTAGTTAATAATTCATTATTTTTCTTTAATTTAAAAATGTAAATCCTTAGAGCATTATACTTTTTCTCATAAGAGTTTTATGAATGGAAACATATCGTAATTAGCAGTCAAGTATTATATTTTATTAGGAAGTTTTCTCAGGTGCAATTATTTTTTCACATAAAGATTATTTGCAGGGTATAGTTTAAAAACAGAGGCTGGTACTTTGCACTAATCATATAGATTAAAAAGGCAATTTTCCTGTAGATAAACAGGCAGTTTTTTTATTTCAACCGTTACCTTATATAATTCACCAGACAATACACTAGATGTTGCGTGAGTTTTATTTCTATATTTAAAATACATTAACTATTTATTTATTTCTAAAGGAGGTCGGAAAATACTTATTTATGATATTCCAAACTGATGTAGCAACCATAATTTATTTATTTTTTTAAACCTGTAGACAAAATATCCTCTATCCATAAAATGTATGTCAAAAACTTTGGAGCATAACCAGTTTTTATAATCTACTTCTAACGATAAAAATTCCATTAATGACTGCACTAGATAAGAAAATCTAAAATATGGATGTTACCTTTTTTTGGTTGAAAAACTGGAATTCGTCGTACGAGCCACATAACATCTGAAGAATTTTTCTATCTAGCTTAGGCGAAGATTTAGAAAGATAAGCCTACGCAAAATTCGATATAAAGGCTTATTTTTTTTTCAGGTGTATATCTCGGGCGATTTCCTTCAACATGCATCTGCTTTCAACCATATTTGATGATGTTGCTTAAACTTCCTCTCTTGATCCGATTTTTATGACAAAACCCCTTTAAAAAAAGGAATCTCTCTTCTCAAAAACTTTGGATGCGGAGTGGAAGTAAAGATGCATAAAATAGCCATACTTTACTGGGAAGTGTAAATAAAAAATGTCTATCGAGTGGATCAAGAAGCCAGTGATAACGCGAATAGAGATTTAGTTAAAAAGAATTAAGACAAAATCGATGTCTTCGAAGTACTCTGAGAGTAATTAGGATTGTTTTCTGTGTTATCTAAAATTTTAAACAAAGAATACATTCAGAAATTTTTATTTCCGCGAGCCTATAAATATAGGAATAGGATTATTATTATACGTATAGAATCATACATAGGGTACTATTGGAATTATTTAAATAACCATCTACTTTTGATTGTAAAACTATTTCTTTATTATGGATCAAATAAAAAAACTCCAAAATTCAATTCATTGTTGTATAGTAATTATTCATCTTCAGGTGGGGGAATCCAATTCAAAAATTCACTTGTAAATTGTTCTTAGTTACAATCACATCTAATATTACTCGGCCTGGTGATGGAGTACTTTTAGGTTTTCCTTCCCAGTTTGTGTGTTCATAACTGTCCTGAAAGTAAAAATTGAATATATATTGATGACCCACTATAATCATGCCGATTACAAGAGAATAATACACGGATTCTATTGGAATAATTTAAAATATCTTATACGGCATGTACTTTTGAATGGAAAACCATTTCTAACAGAGTGTTTAAAATGTAAAAACTTCAAAGTTGAATACCTACGTGTAAATTGTTCGTCATAGGAGAGAAAATAATTAAAAATGCATTTGCGAGTTGTTCATAGTGATAGTCATATCTAATACTTTTCGGCCTTACGATGAGCTACTAATTAGTTTAAAACACGAAGTCATCAATTCAATTATATTGTGTATTTTTAAGTTTTTCTTTCCAGTTTATGTGTTCACAACTGCCCTATAAGTCAAAGTTGAATACGTATATTGATGAACCACTTGATCAGTGGTTCCCAACTGGTTTGCTGTGGCACTTTAAAGAGTCTGGAGATCGGCCAAGGGTACCGCGAGAATTTTTTATGTGGGGGTAAACAAAAAAAAAGTTAATATAGCTCATTTTAAATAAATATTAAGTTGAAGTAATAACTCTCCCGCAAGACAGATTATGACACTGATCGATTAACTCGTTCCTTAGAATAAATTAGCTACTATTACTCACACTCACAAATGTTAGACCTAATATCAAATATTTGTGCTCTATCCATCAATTGCAAGTCTCCCATTAATAAAACAAAACTCTATTTAGCAATTTCCATTGTAGTCCTTTAGTGCATTACTATATACTGAGTCCCATTGCTACGTTAGAAAGTGTATTAATGCATGCTATTTTAGTGTTTGCCACCTATATCATTCAATGAATACATAAAATCAGCAATGGGGTAAGTGTTTATTTGAACTCAAATTCCACATGTGCCTGATATACATTACAATTTGATATCATATTTAAAAATTTGGAAAAAATAAAAAAAACTTGACAAGGGTACCCCAGGTTTCTAATCTAATTTCCAAGGGTGCCACAAAGGTAAACAGGTTGGGAATTCCTGCACTAGATTCATACCGATTCCAATACCAAAGATTTTAATGGAATGATTTAAATTATGTCATAGAGCATGCACTTTTGAATATAAAAACATTTTTAACATACGTTTGGAAGACTAAAATTAAATACATACTTCGAAGTGGAACTGTTCATCATCTGGTGGGAGTAAAAAATTTACAAATGTAGTTTTCAATTATATATTGGGAAAATTACATCTATAAGTTTAAAACATTTAGCCATCATTTTAGTATTCTGTATTATGAAGTTTTAAGAGGTTTTCCTTCTTATTTGATGGATTATCGTATCATAGGTTTACTAAATGAAATATTACCTCTTCACGAAGTGTTAATAGCTATTAGACAACAGGTTGGTCTTTGTAAACATTTGAAAAATGTTCATTGGATTTCTTTATAAATTTAGTACACCGTTTACATTTTATTAAATTAAACTACACTTAACACATTCTTGTGTTTCTAAACAAAGAAACTCACTGAAAGAAAAAAATTGGGGTAAGTGCAAGGAAGTGGGTACCCCTTGGCGTGGTTTGGCGAAGTTTTCAAAATTGGTCAAAATCACACTAAAAGACGACAGTAACGGCCACATACCGGACAATAAAATTTGCTGTATATACAGACTATACAGCCAGTTTTTGGAAATGTAAATAGTAAAACGCAAACAAATACTAATAATAAAAATTCCGCAGACAAAGGTTAATTTTCGACTGGCAATTATAAATAGTTTTTGACAATAATAAATTCTTGGCGTTTATGTCACTGTAGAAAATGTGTTAAATACAAACCTGAAATCCATACATAAGATTGACGTCAGAACATTTAAGATAATAATAATTTTTGCTCTATTATCGCCCCTGTTAAAATGGGTAACTACTTCATTACAAGAGCCATATTGGAGAATTCTAATAGAAGAAGTGTAATAATACCTAATTTAAAAGGCATTTTGGAGAATTGAAAAATTCCTCACAAGAGCCTAATTTTGTTGCGGTTTTGGTGAATTTTGAAAACTTCATGAGACCACGCTAAGGAGTACCCACTTCTTTACATTATTTTAATTCGGAAAGAGCTCAAAAAACCAAAATAACGGAAACAACACATAGAATCCGCATACCAAAACATGATGCGTGACTTTCGGTTCCAAACTAAGCACAAGTCAATAGTTCTAATTATCCCCAGGCCCTGATTTTCCATTAGGCCTGGTAGGCCCAAGCCTAGGGGCCCCCGAAGGTTGGGAGGCCCAAAATTTTTTTTATTTTAAAAGGAAAAAAAGAAAAAATTCCTAATTCAAATATTTTTTTATTTTACCTTTTTTAATAGCAATTTTTTTATAAATCCTTTCAAATTTGATTGATTGATTGGTTAAACATATGCATAGTTATATGTATAGTTCATCATATGTATGTTATAGTGTATATAAAAGATTAATAAGCTTTTCTGGTTGCATTATATTGGTGTTTTAATGATGAAGTTAATTTGTTGTTTTGCCTTTTGTTATTTGATAATGTTCTAGACTTCTACGCTTCAAAAAGCCAATTCTTGGTAAAATGGGACTTTTACAATGATTCATGATTATTTTTTTTCTGTCAATTTTAGAAATTTTACGCCCACATCACGGTTATGGAGCCCCCATCCCGAGTTGTGCCTATAGTCAAGAATTTTCGAAATCGGGCCCTGGTTATTCCCCTCCTGCTCGATAGACCAAAAATGTTTACACAATCATAAAAAAATACTGGAAGGACAAGAAGTTACACACATAAATCTTATTTTTTATTTTCCATACTTAGAATACAACTTCCTTATGAACAACTTGCCGTACCCAGATTCTGTTTCTTTACTATGCACGAAAGATTGAACGAGCGCCAACCGTTGAGTTTACAAAACATAAAATATGAAACGCTCACATTATCACGTAGACGTAGATCCTAACATAGAAAAGATTTATCTTTCCTTTTTGAAATTACTGTAAAGTTTATTCGCTTAAATGTGATAAAACGTGCTTAATAAGTGTTAAAATATTTAAAACAGTCCTTGCATTAAATTAGAATGAAAAAAAATGGAACTAAAATTTTAGACAGCTTAATATTTTGTAATTAGTGCACAGAAATTCATTTATCACAAAAAGAATTTAAACATTATCCCAAGAGTCCTTCTATGGAAAATCCAAAGCTCATATGTAAAATTACTATCTTTATTTGTCATTTTCAACGACGAAGAATAATTATATTAACTAAAATGTAAAACAAAATGAATCCAGAAAAATGTATTTGTTAAATGTCTATTTTCCCCAGTAAAACTGTGGCTTTGAAACCAAGAGTTTTAATTTTGGACTTTTGTGTTCTTTCCAATTTAGAAATAAATTGAATTCCAAAATAAATTTTAACGTGAAGTATAACCACAAACTAATAAATAGGATAAAATTGCAATTTGTCTTTGAAGATTTCATATTACATATTTGTGATAAGATGATAAATATTTAAAAAAAAATATGATTACTTTAAGTCAGACAAAAGTTTTAAATTTTAAAATAAGGAAATTCGTTAAGTCTATTATTTTACTTGTAGTATTACTAGCATTAAAAATTGATATTTTGAAACTGAATCTTAAAAATACAAATACATAAATAAGTGTTTAATATGTCTTTTGAATAGAATAGGAACACATTAACAAAGCATGTAAATGATTTAAAGTTCTATTTGTTGAATTTTAAACTGTTTTTTTTATTTTCGTAGAATCTAAAAATAGCAAACTTTTGAAATTCAACAATGTGTACATTTCATCTTGCATATACAATTTTATTATTACGTAATTATGTTATTACAAATATGAATTTAATTTGTCTGTATTTCTGGCCGTCTCATTTCTTATGAATCTCTTAGTACTTGTCATATTTATCTAAAACCATTTAACTGCTGTTTATATTCTTTGGACATGACAGGTGCATTCATCTGGATGCTTGACTTTATCAATAATAACTCCCCCTTTTTTTTAATGCAGTTATGAAGTTCAATTGTTTTTTTACCTTACTTTGAGGTAATATATATATATATATATATATATATATATATATATATATATATATATATATATATATATATATATATATATATTTAACACTGAACTTCACAACAAACGGGATACATGACGTGGTTTCTTAAATTAAAATCTATATATTTTTAAAAACAATTGGGCAGCATAATCACAGTACTCTTTATTAGCAGGCAACGTGAAAATTAACCCGTTTGTTAAACCCGGTAGTTTTATCTCGCACTGCAGGAAACTCTGCCAGAAATCAGCTACGCTGCCAGTTGTAAATTCGCTCCACTAACCTTTCTGTCTCAACTTTTGACTACAGTGGTACCTCGACTTACGAGTTTAATTCGTTCCATGACGTAGCTCGTAACTCAAAATACTCGTATCTCGAATCAGTTTTCCCCGTTGAAATGAATGGAAATGCCATTAATTCGTTCCGGGCTCCCCCAAAACACCGCAATTTTTTGTTACATGTTTTTAAATAAGAAAAACGTGCTTATAAACGTCGAACATTGCATAAAAAGGCAATACAATAGAATGTACTGCAATAAATTTGTTTTATTAAGTGTAATGTACAGCATTTACCTTGGAGGTCAGACACGAAGGTGCTGATGGAAGAGGAGGAGAAAGGGTGAACTGAAAAATCAAATCTAATTCGTTGATTTTTGACCTTTTCGCCCCGCTGTCCTCACTTTCGCTTTTATTACCAGCTACTCTCTTTAAGTGAACGAGTGAGACACGGAAGCTGGGTGATTGTTGCATCGTTCACTGTGGCTGTAATGTCCAGATTCTTCTTTTTAAGAATCCAATTTCTCGGTTTATGACTGGATAGTAGTCTCAGAATAATATGTATACAATTGTATAATAATTGTACATAAAGGTTGTAAATATTATATGCTTCTTGTGTTCTCATTTGATGAGCACGTAACATGGCATTCGCTGCTCAGACTAGCGGTGGAATATCTGAGGCTTGCTCGTAACCCGAATTTTAGCTCGTAACTCGAAGCAAAAAAAATCTACTGAGAGAATGCTCGTATCTCGAAAAACTCGTAAGTCGAGATACTCGTAAGTCGAGACACTCGTAAGTCGAGACACTCGTAAGTCGAGGTACCACTGTACTTGAAAGGGGATCATCAGGTCTCCGGAACAATAATTCCCTCCAAAACGACTTCGCTGAGCTTTGCAACGTCAAACTGCTATACTCGAACTGAACGACAGACCGATCTTTACTTCTTCAATTTTTCCGTTCGTGCCGAAACTTCGTCCGGCGTCGCCTCCTGTCGTCTCCCTTCTGACTTTCGCTTACGTTATGTACTGGGTTTCCAATCTAGTTGAACAGCACTGTTCATTAGCATTCACGTTTGTTTCATCTTTGAATTTTTTAACCTAAATGACTATTTGCTTTAACCGGAAGGTGGTTAATATGGATTCAATACCAACTACAATTAGTGTTTATTTATTTATGTTTTGAACACTTGATGTTTTTAACATACAGTAACACAAAATTATACAGATATCAGCAGGAGCTTTTTGATTATACACTGCTGGACACCCAAATTGCAACACCAAGAAAAACAAGAGATATCACAACAAAATTTATTTTGTAGATAACATGTTGACCAAGTATCAAATGATTAAATTTATAGACTTCTGTGAAGTGTGGTTCCTGCCAAAATCAGTAGCCAGACTAGCCGCCATTGTTGGAGATCACCGCTGCCACACGCCTCGGCATTGATTCAAAGAGACTTTGGATGAATTCTTGGGGTACAGCAGACCAAGCAGCTTCCACACGTTGCCAAAGTTGATCTGCTGTGGCAGCTGGGGATATAATCTGGGTCAATCTTAGAGCAACCATGGACCACATGTTTTCTATCAGGGAAAGATCCGGAGAGCGAGGCGGCCAGGGAAGCAATTCAATCTGGCGATTGACGAAGAACCGTTGGACAATGCGTGCCAGGTGTGGTCGCGCATTTTCCTGTTGAAATATGGCTGTGGGCAAGCCCTGAAGGTAAGGAAGGACAACGGGCTCCAACACCTCGGAGATGTAGCGCTGGTTGTTTAAAGTACCGGCAATGCGTACTAGAGGTGTGCGAGAGTGATATCCAATACCGCCCCATACCATAATACTCGGTGCAGGACCAGTGTGGCGGTGCATAACGCAGCTGTTCAGCATCCTCTCTTCACAATGTCTCAAGACTCGAATGCGACCATCGTGGTGTTGCAGACAGAAGCGTGACTCGTCAGTAAAGACATTTCATTTCAATCCGGTCCGTCGTACCCTCCTGCATCCAACGATCACATATCCGCATTACAGTTGTTTGGTTTCGTCCAACACGACTACCGATTTCCCTGAAAGATAATCCACAATCTCGGTAGGCCACTATCCTTCCTCTGTCGAACTCGGATACTTGATCAAAAGATGATCGCTGAGACGAGGCATAATTGATCGTTTTTTTAAAAACCACAAGAAAAACACAATTGCCGAACTTGAAATCGTCGAAATCTCCAAGCCTTAAATAGCGCTTTGAAGTGGCGCCACAGGCGCGCGTGATGTGCGTCTGCGCTGAAATTCTAATCATTTGCATATCTCACCTCCGCTAATGCATGTTGTAAATTTCATGTTATTTGCATGTTTCCTTCAGGGTGTTGCCTTTACAGCGGCCAGCAGGGTATTAACTAAAATGTAAAACAAAATGAAGCCAGGAAAATATAATTATGAAATGTTTATTTTTTCCAGTAAATCTGTGACTTTGAAACCAACAGCATCGTTATTTAGATTTTCTTTGAAATAAATACCACTTGCGTAAAGTTTTGAAAAATATATAAAGCAATTTACGATAAAAACTTCCTGGTACGAAGATCCGCTTTGAAAAATCTTATAACATTATCCGATCAGAGATACTAGTACCTACTAGCAGCTATTTGCAGTAGATGTCTGAATACGAATACACGTATAAAATAATGTTTACAATCTATTACAGTCACTTTGTAAATGATTCCTGCATATTGCGAGACTGAAAGTAAAGAGAAAGCAGGTAGGATAAGAAAAAGAGGCACTACGATTGTTCAGAAACCCACTTGATCAATGTCACAGCAAACAGCAAAAATGTTTGTCAAGCGAACCTTCGAACAGAATTCAAAGGGAATCTTGATGTGGGGAGTCCAAAATACAACTCTATAATTTCTTGTGAAAGGAAAATCTCTTGTGATCCCCAAGACATCCGAGTCCACGAGTTACCCAGAGGTGCTATGTGTTGCTCGATTTTGATTTTTGACGGGACATGGTTGTCGTCATGACCACTCGTTTCCAATTGGGCACACGGTTTCTCCGCTGCGTACTCTTTCGAATGGTAGACAAGTTACTAGTGCTAAGTATTTAGAAGCACGATTTGCAGGAGGTTATTTTAGAAGTATTGTAAAAAAAATCAATGGGAGTCTCGTAGATCAGCGATCAAACGTTTGGCACTTGTAAACAACATTGTTATTGTATATTATGAAGTAGAGATATTATTTTATTCTCCACACGTTACGGTTTTTAAATGTTATATCATTTTCCAACCCCTAATTACCTCAGAATTTCTCTCTGGAAAAATAAAATGCATTTAAGAAATTAGTGTCAAATGTGAAATCGTGACAGAAAATGTAGATCAATAGTGGCAAAAATTTCATTTTCAGACTAATTTCAATATCTGTGCCTGATTATTATACATTATTTAAGCTTTTTTGACAGATGATGATTGCTATATTTCATTGCTTTAAATTTAAAATAAATGAGATTTGCGAAATCTTTAGCAATTTTTTTGTCTTTGCCGTATGAACAGAATCATTGGCCATTTACAGCAGATGATTGTTAATGCAATATCTATAAAGAAGTAAACGCCCACAGTTTAAAATTGCGAAAGTGCACACATCTTTTTCTCATTTCAGTGTTTTACAGCGATTGGAGAACATTAAATGGAGTGGTAAACAAGTTTCAGTCTTTAATGTCGTGCATTAAATTACTTTAAAAATTACATGCAATAACGAAAATTAAATTTTCAGAGGAATTAAAATGTAGGATGAAGTAAATTGCTTTTCATCAAATAAAAACTAAATTATACATTTTATTTCTTAACAAGTGGGTTTTCTGATAATTACTTGTCTCGTTCCATCAGTTGCGAAATGTGTACTTCTATTGCATTGTAGTCTAATTCTCATTCGGAATATAACCTTGCGTTCATTTTGGATGAGACTGAAACATATCTCGCACATGCACAAATGTTCCTAAACATTTTAAGGGGACCGAGGATCTTTTTTGAGCAAATCTTTTTTAATGTAGTATTGACTGTGTTATTGTAAAATATATATATATATTTCTATAGGAAAATACTTCCAAAATAATTTTTTTTCAAGCAAAAAATCCTTTATGACGCTTCTACGAAGTACGTAATAAAGGTAAGTGTAGTAATACACTTTACATCTTTTTTTCTCAAAAGAGATTTTTTAAGGTTTTTAGATTTTTTAAGCGCTCCATGCGACTTGATATTGATAAGGCAGAATCCTGATACTGTTTACAATGAAATTAAGTATGCATTTTACAATTCGACATCGGTAAGGTAAGTGAATTTGATTTATAACTTACTAATAGGCAAAATTTTTATTAAAATCGGGATGGAATTCAGAAAAAAAAATCTCTCAAAAATTAACTATTCAAGAGACTAAATAATTGATAACCATATTTGTTTGTAATACAGTATTAAGTGATTAAAATCCAAAATAGAGTCATATCTAAAAAGCTAAGTCTCAAGGAGTATTTTAAAATTTTGTTCATAAATTTTAATTTTTTTTTAAATATTAAAATTATAATAATATTGAAAATTTCTTCTAAGGCATTCTATATACTTATGGTGAAATGTATATATGTACAAAATTTCATATCTCTATGATAAAAAGTAAAATAATAAGTTCTAACGTCCGCCTTTCCCTTAAGGATTTTTCAAGGCAGCCAGATTTTTTTTTTGAGTGTGTGTGTGTGTTTGTTTGTTTGTTTGTTTGTTTGTAGAATCGGTGTTTTTCGAGAAATATTCCTGTGCAATAAATGAACGAAATTTTAGAGAAGGAAATTCTGCAAATTAGGAGTTGGTTCGTAAATATTCACAAGATAATAGCTCAGCAAAGAAGATAACTGTGACAAGTGTTCTAGTTTGAGTGAATAACAACATTCGACTAGCTGGACATGAACTTTACTACACATGATATCTTGGCATATAATAAAGGACAATAACATATTTTGAGCACACGCACAGTTATCACACAGTTACAGGAACACTCGGTTATATTATTAACACCAACTACTTCGACATTTCAACCCACACTCATTGTCTCGTCCGGAAAACTCCTTTCTCCCTGCATTCCGATGAGTCTATTCCTACTTCTCGGGGAGGAGGAGAAATGTTAGGGTCGGTGTCGACAGAAATTATATATGTTACATACCTTAATTAATTATAACTAGTAAAAAGTAAATAATTCAACAGAAAATATATTATATAACATGTAGAATGCAATGGCTGTCAAACGAAATGAACACAAATTATGCATTTAGAGCTAAACGCACCATAAATGCAAGATTCTGTTGCAGTAAAAGAACTTACAGTCCTAAAAAGAACTGCTACAGAATCTTGCATTTATGCGCGTTTAGCTCGAAGTTCAGGATTTCTGTTTATTTTCAATTGATTTGACTATCTGTTTCCATGGGGATCTCGGGGCATTGGGATATCTTTTGACTAGATCTGAATCCTATTCAGAAAGTTCCTCCTTGAGATAACTGATTCTGTTAGGCCCCCTGATGAAGAGACTAGTCGCTTGCCTCGTTATATGGCTTAGTTTGTATACTGCTACCTACAGAATCTTACATTTATGGACCGTTTATATTTAAGTGCAGAATTTCTGTTTATTTCGTTTGACTGACATTGCATTCTTTCTGTTATATAATATATTTTTCTGATAAATTATTTACATTTTACTAGTTATTGTATGTTTTTTAATTAGAGGATTTGTTGCAATTGCGCAATCGTTTATTGAAAAGTTTCAAATAATTTAACGCTAGTGCAGTTTCTCTATTAATTTCATACTGCTGTCCATGCCTTCTTTATATATTTAATTTATTTTCTGTTGAATTATTTACAACGTATAAGATATCTTAGTTAGCTAGGCAACTGAAGTCAGACCAATTGTAACATACATGACATTGAATGGTGATCAGTTAAGAAAGTTTGCAATAAAATCTGCACATAATGCGTTTACTCGAGTTTGAAACTTGGAACCTGCACAGTGAAGAAAAGATTAACTGATGATATTACAACACGAAATCTTTCTATTGAACTAAAGAACATTTTGCGGAATAAACAAGCATTCCGAAACTCAGAATTATAAAAATGTTTTAACAGCAGAGACAAGCCACTCATATGGAGCAAAAACTTTGTTATATTTACATTGATATTCATGACAACATCGTGGTTTTGTTTTAAAATCTCTTCTTTCAACGATTTGAAAATTAACTGTTCAATTTAATGACATAGATTAACTCTGAATAACATTATGTCTGTGAGTAGCTTATATTATACTTAGAAGCTACCTTACAAATAGTATACAAAAGTGCTTTCTAGAATTGTAACGTTGTAAAAATTTTCTTTAAGTATAATATAACTGAAATGAAAAAAATATACGCATCGTTAAAATCTCCGAATAACAGTGTCAGTGAATGATTTTCATTGAACATCATATCTACATTACATACAATTCGCAAATGTTTTATAGAATTGTAATGCTGTAAATAAAATTTTTATGCAGCATGATATAACTGATTTTAAAAAAAGTACATACTTAATCTCTGAATAACATTATGTAAGTGAGTAGCTTTATTAAATTTCAAATTTGCTTTGCACATAGTGAGCAAAATGCGCTTCCTAGACATTTGACGTTGTAAATAAATAAAATTTTTATTTAGTATAATATAGCTGAATTAAGAAATATATACATTAACTCTTTGAATTATGTTATATTTGCGAATAACTTTAATTAAACTTCAAATTACTGCATATAGTGGATAGAAAGTGCTTTCTAGAATTGTAACGTTGCTTATTCACTATAATATAACTGAATTTAAAAAAAGTATGTATTAACTCTTTAGATAACATATTTTACGTGAGTAGCTTCAAAACTTCAAATCTTTAGGGCATATAGTAGGATAAAACTGCTGTTTAGAATTGCAACGTATTGAAAAATTCGTTTTAATGCAGTATAATATAGCTGAATTTATGAAACTGAATTTCACTGAAAAGTATAGATTAACTCTTTGAATAACATTATATCAATGCGTAGTTTTTATTAAACTTAAAATCTCTACTACATATAATATGCAAAAAGGGTTTTCTAGAATTTTAACATTGTAAAAAATTTAATTTTTATGCATTATAATATAACCGAATTTTTTAAAAATGTATTTATAAGTTTAACTCTAAATTCCATTTTCTGTTCGTAAATATCTTCCATGGATAAACGTCTTTCGAATCAATTTTGATATTATGGTCTGCATTTTTAGCGAGCACCCCATCAAATCGATTTTCGCTGAAAATCTTCTCATTTTCTTCCATAACAGAGTAATCTTACGACTTCCCCATTCTTTTTCCCGTGTTTCAAAAAACCCTACTCTTCAGTTTTTGGTAATTTTTTTCAGGAAAAAATCCCAGCGTCAACAAAAGATATTTATCCCAAGTAATCTTATCGTGAATGAGTTATTTGTTTCACGGAGAATTTGTAGTAAAATTTCTAGGAAACTATTAAGCATTTACTTTTCAGAATTTTTAAATTCGTTTACGTAATGTAAAGAAAATCTCATAATTGGCTTTTTTGTAAAATTTGTCAATGTTGAAGTTACGGATTTCAATATAATTGATCATTCAGAAACGAAAATAGCATTTTATCTGCTTACTATAATAGACACTTATTGGTTAAACGTGAAGTGTTAGCAGAATATTTTTTTGAATTTTATACGTGGCTTTTTATAAGAAAACTTTTTTTATTACAGACTATATTTTAGACTTGTAAATTGTGTTGACTTTCCTCTTTTTTTATTAGGATCACATTTATAGAGGATGTTTTCATGGTACAAAACATCAAAGGGCTTAAGTCGAAAAAGTGATTTTTAGATTTTTGTTAGCATTGATAAAAAAAAAAAACTTTTGAGTTGTATAAAAGGCTTAAGTCTATGAAATTTGTATACAAAAGTACATTTCTTTGTACAAAAGACTCAAGTCGAAATTAGATTTCTGCTACTGGTATAAAAGCCAATAACTTAATGTATTTAAATCACTGTTTTTTACCTAAGCCTTTTATAAAGACTGAAGCTGTGTAATATGTAAAGGAACATCTAACTATATATGCATAAGAACTATATATTTAGCTTACAATTGGTGATTAATGATTGTTCTTATATTTCTATTGGAATCTCTCTTTCAAAGGATACATCATAGTGCATTTGTTTTATATCATATGCATGAAGTAGAGTTCGAAACGTATTTGTAAGAAGAGTAGTTTAAAAAAAAACAAAGAGAGAGAGAGCGAGAGGGATACTCAGAGTGAGGAAAAAGGAAATAAACTCGAAAATGATGTTACCCTCTCGGGAAATGAGAATTTTTATTAAAAGAGAAAAAAAAAAGGCATAGGTCAGAAAATATCAGGGGACGTTGAAACGTATTTATATCGTCTAAAAGAAATCAAAAGGGGAGCAATATATATATATATTTTTCTAATACAACAAGTAACTGATCGTGAGTTACATTAAAACCTACTACTGTCTATTGAAACTGATGTTAAATTTCTTATATATATATATATATATATATATATATATATATATATATATATATATATATATATATATATATATATATATATATATATATATATATATATATATATATATATATATATATATATATATATATATATATATATATATATATATATATATACATATATATAGATATATATATATATATATACATACATATATATATATATATATATATACATATATATATATATATATATATATATATATATATATACATACATATATATATATATATATATATATACATATATATATATATATATATATATATATATATATATACATATATATATATATATATATATATATATATATATATATATATATATATATATATATATATATATATATATATACATATATATATATATACATACATATATATATATATATATATATATATATATATATATAGATATATATATATATATATATATATATATATATATATATATATATATATATATATATATATATATATATATACATATATATATATATGTCGGACATTGGAGCTTCACGCCCGATCGAAATACATCTTAATCCGAAACTTGAGAACCATGATGCAGTCGGTGAACCGGTGGCGTAGACATTCATTAATTAAAGTCCATCAACAGCAAGATGTTAACACAACAGGCATAAAACACTTCAAATGATCTTTCTAAACATCTTTATTAAATTTCTTTAAACCTCTCAGCTCCATAATTAATAAAATTACTTCCCAACCCTTCCCAAAAATACATACCGTCGAGCGGCACGTCCTATCATTTCCTATCCATCCATGACTCTGGCGATAAATCCTTTGTTCATAGCTTTTAACGAACGCTTAGTGACGCTCATTAGTTATGCGTGATGTCATATTGGATCTTATTGCTAAACTCAGCATTTCCTTTCTCTTCGACACTCAAACCACAGATGCGCCAAGATTATATAATGAAAAGGGGAATTTCCCTCTAGAATCTGTGGTTCTTCGGAGATTGAATCAAGCCGACCCATTAATTCCATTTTCACTGCAATACATGCGCCGCTTATTTGAACTCCCAGACTTTTTAATTGTTAAATCCTATATTTTAATAACTAAAATCCCATTTTAAGGTCGCGTGATCGCCCCCCATATTTATGCCTCACATATATATATATATATATATATATATATATATATATATATATATATATATATATATATATATATATATATATATATATATATATACATACATACATATATATATATATATATATATATATATATATATATATATATATATATATATATATATATATATATATATACATATATATATATATATATATATATATATATATATATATATATATATATATATATATAGTACAATTGATATAGTACAGTTTAAGGAACATATCTTTTACTGTATTTTAATATTTTTTTGGATAATGTCTTATCGTCTGCCACATTAGCAAGAAAAAAATATGCTTTTGTCCATTTCATTGTCATGCACGTGACGCATAATTAGTTTAAAGTATCACAAAAAGTAAAGAAACGATGTGAAGAGCATTTAATAAATTAAATTCTAAAAATTAATCTTTAAAAATTCACCAAAAATCAGAAAATGAAGGTAAAGATTCGAAAAATATTTCATTTTAAAGGGATTTTTATGAACTTTCTTGTGATATAAATTGTATAACCCTTAAATTATTGTTTTAGATGCAAACTTTAAAAAATTTACTAAAACAACTTAAACATTTAATTTAAAAAATCTACGAATAATTTTTCAAAAATCTTTGTTAGTGCACCGCTACACTATAAGAAAATAGCCATGCAAAATTCAGCCCTTTAGGTCCAGTCTGTGCGTTATATGTCAGTCTGTCAGTCAGTCAGTCAGTTACGGAACTGTTTTATATATAGAGATAATAGAAAACTAATAAAATACCCATATATAAGTAAAACATATAAAAAATAATTCATAAACTATAATATTTATAATTTTAAAAGTCTCATTTGAAAACACTTTCATGCAAAATAACAAAGCTTATGTTATAGCTACACCATCTAAATGATTACTGTAAAAGAAATTTAATAAGGAAATTTAGAACATACTTGTTTTATTTCATAATTGATGTTTTCTTTGTCTCCTAGTATGCTTTGCCGAGGAGCACTGCGTGATTGTCGCACGGAAAAAATTCACAAATGCATTTGTTAATTGTTAGTTGCGACAATCATACCAATTCTCCTAGGCCTGATGATGTACTGCTATTTACTCGGAATATGTAGCAATCCCCTTTTTGATTTATTGTGGTATTGAAGACATGTTTATTACGTATTTTGTCATTCACAAGTTTTCTGTAACTCATTTCTTCTAACTCTTAATGAGTCGGATAACTGATACTCTTAAGTTGTTTTTATTCAAACTTTATTTTCACATTTATAGAAACTTCTTCGTATGAGAATGGAAGACATCACTATCTGATTTCTTGAAAGGAACCACCTTCACGTCATGCTATGAATTTCATTAATGAACTTCAATCAGTCCATCAACCAGTTGAACTTCAGCGGACTGCGATCAAAGCTGTTGTGTTAGGGTGTAGGCAGTGGCGGATTTAAGACTAGACTAACTAGACCGAGCCGCAGGTTCGAGGTACCGCAAGCCTGAAAATTCCCAAAAAATTTTGCCTAGGGACACAAAACTTCTAAATCCGCCACTGGACATGGACGCTTGATTACAGGTTCAAATCACTTTATTCTGAGTTGATTTCCACGTCTCTAACCATTTTTTAGTCAAACATTTTTATACGTTCTCAAACACTTCAAATACGTCCACCACAAGCTTATTTTAAATCAGAAAATTCCGCTTTCCAGACAAGGATGCATTGCCATCAGATCACATGTCGGTCCTAAATACCGAATCTTATGTAAATTTCGTTTGGAGTCCGTCTTTTCAAGAAAGTCTCCATTCACGTATCTGGATTAAAACATTTGACAGTAAGTTAAGTCAAGCAAATTAATATAATTACCTAAGCCTTAACGTACTTTTCAGCAACACAGTGAACTCAAGATTAGAATGAAAATTACTAATTCAAATGTTTAGTATGGATTCATTGAAAATTCTAATTCATTTCATCTGGGATTTTCGGGCTGAGAATATAGGTCTGCGGGGAGTTGTAGTTCATTGTATCGCCCAACCCGTAAGTGCAATAGCAATTAATTTGATTCGTATTATGAATTCAGATTAAGTTTCTTGATTAGATCACGTGTTAGTGTACATTTGAGAGGCAAATTTTAGGAGGGATTGCAGGCATCTTCGTTTAAATCATTCCGTAATTGCATCAGTACATATTTAATCTAAATGCATTTGCATTTTGCATTTGCTTAAAGTTTGCAGTGGAAAATAACAAAATGGTTTTGTTTTAATAATCCGTATTTCATAAGAAACTAACACTGTTTTAATCTCCTGAAAACATAAAACTGTGAATAGTAGCCCCAAACAAATAATTAAGTTTATACAAAATTACACTATTAAAATTTTTTTGGTTCTGACATTCAAATTCAAACCGGTCTTTATGTTTGTTGCCATTTCTCAAATAATTATTTAGATAAAATTGAAAATATTGGTCTCTACTAACGCTTTTAGAAACCAAAGAGATGAGACGAACTCCAATATCACTTCTCGAAAGGATATATTTTCAAATATGATATTCCAATAATTCATGAGCTAATAGTGTCTACATCAGTTTTATAATCGATTAAACTTACATATGTTCGTTTAATAAATTAAACAGCTGATGTGATAAACTTAAATTACCATATACTACGTGATTAAAAAAATGGAAAATGAAGCTTCCTTTACTACTGTGCTCATCGTCATGTCAAACACTCTTCAATAGTCCTGACACATCTACGATAGCACTTGTTACACTTACAGGAAAATTGAGGTAAATAAAGAACAGGAACAGATAAATTCTTAAAATACACTATGAAATTAAAGGGTTAGTTTCACACTAATGAATAGTTCATCATCAGGCCTAGGAGAATAAGGTGTGATTGTTTTAATGGACAGTGCCCAAAATCATTCGTAAATAGTCTATCAGTTTTCTGTGAATTACTGCGTTATTTGGCTTAAGAAGTGAGTATAATTATGACATGGGTTCGTTGTACTAATCACATATAATGTAATTCGGAATAGTCTAAAATTTCGAAAAAATCAGTCTGATTATTTTTGTTTTAGAATATCTTAAATCGACATTTAATGCGATAATTTAGTGTTTATAAAGGTTAGGTTCTAATTAGGTTTCTGTCCTCTTTGTACAAATTAAATATATTTTTCTGTATATCTGCAAAGTTGAATTTGTAGAAATTAAATTACAGCAAAGGCTATGTTTATCGCAACTTCTTTTGATTTCATTTCATTAGAAACGGATTTCTGGATGAGCACGGAACAAACAGAACCTGTGAGCGGCAAATCAATTTCATTGGATGGCTATTATAAGAAATATATTAGATTAGGTTGCATAAAATGAACCACAGTGCGTGCGGTAATGTACATTTTAAAGAAATCGAAGGGAATAAGAGATTTCGACTAACGTTTTTAGGAACCCGTTGTCATGCTATGATCTTTATTAAAGAACTTCACTCAATCCTTCAGACTACGATCAGAAGTTTTGTGCTAGAGTGGGGACAATGTCGGATATATGACTAGGCAAACTAGGCCGTGGCCTAGGGGGCTGAGGTTCGGGGGACCGCAGTCCCATGAATAAAATATTATTTTGCCCTGTGATTATCTGAACTTATCTAAAATATTTATATACAAAATATAGTTTGACTTTGCTTCAAAATTCATACAGGAGGGAAAATTGTTTCAATAAAAAATAATAGTAATATTTATAATAACTTTATTTTTAAATAACTTAACGGTAAAGGTACACGATTAATGGGTTATTAGATAGATGGTAAATGTTTTAATCGTGTGAGTTTTACTAATGTAGAATATATAAAGGCAAATAATTGAGCTAACTGATGGTAGGAAAAGGGAATCTATTAGCAGTTGAGATTCTGAAAGTAAAGTTAAAAAGGAGAAGATAGCTGCCGTCTCCTCCACAATTTTTAGTGGTATACTGAAATGGAATGTTAAAGTCAAAGAAAAACCAGTGAACGACTCTATTGCCTCTACATTATTTGGAAAACGATTTAGGAGAATTTCTTTCAGGAATTCCGTAGCCAAACAAAACGTCGCAGATAATTTTAATTTCAAATTTTAAACCGTTATTTTTGAATCGACAGGTGGAGGAATTTCTTTCAGGAATTCCGTAGTTAAACAAAAGGAGAGGATAATTTTAATTTTAATTTTTAAACAATTATTTTTGAATCGACAGTTATGCGGAAAGAAAAAATAACATCTGGCTTTGTTACTCGTAAATGTTATTACAATCAATACTTTAATAAAATGTCATGCTGGAATTTAAAAACGTTAATTCTTTATCCATCGTAACAGTAAAAAACTATACATTTAATTATATTTCCTTTCTCTTACATCTAACAAAGTTTTTTATTAAATTATTTGAGGAAATTGTGACAGTGCACCTTTCACCCTATGTGAATAATATCTTGAATTTTCATTACAGGAACATTCTAATATTGAGATTTATTGTAAATGAGAATTTTTAATCCTTTTCCAAATCAAATATTTCTTCTCGCTAGAGGATGAAAATTCATTATTTATGATAAGATAAAAATCTTGTAAATAATTTGTATCACGTAAGGTAAAAGTTTAAAAAAATGCACCAACTGTTAAATAATCTCTTAAATATTTTTAACAAGTTTTGATTAATTATTAAACAATTTTACAAAACCATCTCACTCAATTACAGCAGGTATATCAAGAGTTTTGGAAGTATTTTAAAAGGAAATTTCCTTTCTAAATTTCGCACAATTTTTGATTTATATTCAATTCTTTTCTAATTATAAAATTTCCTTGCAAATCGCTAAAATTTGTTGCGTCCCTAATAACGTCGGATTTCCAATAATTAATCATTAATTTTTGAAATACCTGAAATCATGTTTATTAGATTATATTTTCCGAATTGTTCTTTGGTGCCTATTCTAAAAATCTGTAATTGAACTTTTCTGATTATTCCCCGTCTTTAAAATTTAAATTTCAGAATAAAACACTATAAAAATGTAGTGTGGGTTAGGATGTCATCAGGTAGATACGTAGACGGCAGCTTATACCTTTAAAGCTGCAGTGTATTTACCCTATTTGAATCTCTCACACCAATGTTAACCTATGAAGAAAATATGCCCAAGGTCTACCGACTTGCATTGGGAGGTTTTTATAAACTTGTACTCCATAACAGAGAAATAAATTTTACACTTCGGAAATTAAAAAAAATATCAATAATATTTTTAAATTTAAATTATTGGGGGGGGGGAAATCTGGTGTAATGTGTTTTAAACACTCATACATTTCTTGGCGAACATAATTTATAAAATGAATCCTGTTGCAAAGCGCAAAAACGAGCAAGCTATCTGAAAATACCATATTTATTTGATTATCAGCATTTAAGTACGAGTAGCTGTATATAATAGACACATTTTCTCCTTAGGTTAACATTGAGGTAAACGAATACAATAGGGTTAATATACAGCAGCCTTAACCTCAGGGTTGATAATACATCTCACAAAATACATATCACAAAATACTGAGGGGTGAAGACTGCCAACACTACATTCCACCTCAATCCGGGGCATTTAACTCCGGCATTATAAACCATATTTTCCATTTTTCTGTCTTCTTTAGTTTCTACTATAGCTGCACGATAATCTTGTGCAGCATTAAAAACACTAGGAACGGTAAAATTTGAAATGCTCTGTAGGAAGTTAACCGGGATTTTTCTCAAAAACAGAATTGTGAATAAATTGTTGGGTTTGTTTGGAATAGAATTTTGGCCGAAAATTCTTCCCGTGTTTGTAAGTTTTAGTCGAAATTCCAAGCAATATTCAGGAGAAAGACATTAGTTTTGATAGCTTTGCAAATAGTGATACTTCTACAATAATGGGCATAATCAAAATAAAAACCACAATAGTTAAAAATCTTCTAAGGAATGTTCAATGAAGAGTTGGTATCGGTGACCTCTATGACAACCAAGTTTCTATCGATAACAAATTGCAGAGTGCATTTTCTTATAATGTCATTAATATTCCCGAAATCTGACCTCTTTAGATGGAAACAAAACTCTGAAGATGCTAGTGAAACCCCATACCTCCAGTTAAACGTAAATAGAAAAATAAATCTTTCACCAGCTCTCTTCACTATGACGATCATTTGATCTGAAGTTCGAAACTCTGCCTGAATTTTAAAATCAGTTTAAAAAATTCGTTTTCAGAATCTGCACAAATGAGTATCGATGGAGATTTTGAAGTTATTGATGCAGTCTCAAAAGACAAGAATTGTCAGCTGCAACCTGCATATAAATACCTTCTTAAGCTTAATTTTAAATTTTGTAAGTCATGGCGTGTTTCAATAGCTTATTTTACGAGACCAAATGTTTGGTTCGTAGGGAGGAAAAAATTCTATCATGTGTAAAACAAAGAATCTTAAACCCAGCCACCTACACTTTGATAATTTATACCAGTGAGGAGAGACATGGAATACCAACCTAAATTTAAGAATGTTGTCCATTTTCATTCAAATGAAATGCACTCAATATATAAGTCAAGAGAAAAAAGTAAGTAAAATTCGTATTTTAATGAAAGAATCATCTATATATATAAAACAGTTCCGTAACTGACTGACTCACTGACATACACCGCTCAGACCAAACCGCTGGACCTAAAGGGCTGAAAGTTTGCATGACGATTCTTCTTATAGTGTACGGATGCACTAAGAAATATTTTTGAAAAATTCTGCTTAGATTTTTTAAAATTGAATTTTTAATCTGTTTTAGTAACATTTTTTTAAAGTTTGCGTTTAAAATAATAATTTGAGGGCTATAAAATTTATATCACAATAAAAGATCATAAAAAGTCCTCTAAAATGAGATCTTTTTCGAATCTTTACCTCCATTTTTTTATCTTTGCTGAATTTTTAAAGATTACTTTTTAGAATCTAATTTATTAAATGCCGATCACGTGATTTCTTTTTCTGGTACTTTAAATAAATTTATCGTCACGTGCATAACAACTTAATAGACAAAAAAAATATTTTTTTCTTGCTAATGCGGCAGACGATTGGACATTATCCAAAAAAATATAAAAATTCCATAAAAGATATTATGTTCCTGAAGCTGTACTATATTAGCTGTACTACATTTTTTAGTATGTCCCATTACATCTAATTTGAATATTTTCTTCTACATTATTTTGTCTTTAAAAATATTCCTTACGATTTTTTTATAAATATATTTTTTTTTTTGTTTTGTTTTTTTACATCAATTGCATACATTGATCGTCGTATTTATTATATATATATATATATATATATATATATATATATATATATATATATATATATATATATATATATATATATATATATATATATATATATATATATACACTCATGGACAAAAAAATTAGCGCACCAAGAAATAATTGCGGGATCGTAACGAAACTTGCAATGAAGGTACATTTCGGGGAGATATGCAAATGATTAGAAATGCAGCGTGATTGCGCATTACGTATAGCCAGTAGAGGGCGTTGAACATCGTACTCTGTGGAGTATAAAACAGGTAACCAAAGCTTGTTTGAGTGTGCTGAATCATTTACAAAGGAAGAGCTGAGATAGACATGCCATTACGCCGTGTTCGAAGACAATATAAGCAGTTGTCGCAGTTTGAGTGGGGGAGATTCGTCGGGATGATGGAAGCTGGGTGGTCAGCTAGGCGAGTAGCTCGTCAATTAGGAGGCTCTGATTGTGTTGTGAGGAGGTGTTGGGACCAGTGGACCCGAGAGATGTCATGTACACGAAGACCAGGCCCAGGACGCTCTCGACAGACCAGTCGTCGAGAAGACCGCCACATCGTAAGAAATGCACGCGTACAGCCAACTGCTTCATCGGCCGCCATCCAGGCACAGGTAGCACCTTCACTAGGGGCCTCTGTGTCTTCTCGAACCATACGAAGGTGCCTGGCTGAAGGACAGTTGGTATCGCGGCGCCCATTACATGTGCTGCCCTTGACGCCCACCCATCGACGCCTCCGTTTGGAGTTTTGCCGCGCACGAGGAAACTGGACTGCAGCGGAATGGAACCAGGTCGTCTTTAGCGACGAATCCAGATTCAATCTCAGCAGTGATGACAATCGTGTTATTGTGTGGAGAGCCCGTGTTGAACGCTTCAATCCTGCCTTTGCTGTACAGCGACACATCGCTTCCACTGCTGGTGTGATGGTATGGGGTGCCATTGCCTACAATACACGGTCACCCGTAGTATTGTTCCGTGGCACCATGACAGCCCAGCGGTATGTTCATGAAATCCTGAAACCACATGTGTTGCCACTCATGCAACGGCTCCCAGGAGCCATTTTTCAACAAGACAATGCTCGGCCTCATACGGCAAGGGTGTCACAAGATTGTCCCCGCACTGTTACTACCCTTCCTTGGCCTGCTCGATCCCCAGATTTGTCTCCAATCGAGCATATCTGGGATCATTTGGGACGGCGAGTTGGGCACCCCACGAGTTTGAACGAACTAGAGGCAAGGTTACAGCAAATATGGAACGAAATGTCTCAAGACATCATACAGAACTTGTATGACTCAATGCCCGATCGCATCGCATCGTGCATTCGCGCTAGAGGGGGTCCAACGGAGTATTAACTCCTCCGTTCTTTTGACTTTTTCTCTGAAATAAATTATCCTTTTTCTTTGATTTTCTTATTATTTACTTATATCAAAGTAGTTATTACGTATGTAAAATTTCGTTTCATTTTGACGACTCCTTCTTGGTGCGCTAATTTTTTTGTCCATGAGTGTATATATATATATATATATATATATATATATATATATATATATATATATATATATATATATATATATATATTTGTTTTGGCATTAATTGCATGCATTGACCGTTGTATTTAATTTAAATGTACTCCGTAACGAAGTGCGGGTTTTCAGCTAGTCGTATATAAAAAGTTATTAATAATCCTTACCACATTTCATTCAAAAACTTCGCTCTGTTATACGTATCAATTATTTATTAAATAAAGGGATTTCAAAAATCAATTGGTTGTTAATATTGCATTAAAATCCTTTAAAATGTTATGTATCTTAGTCAGTATCAATACTTATACGTGTATTCTCATTCAGCATGGAACAATCATTAATGGGCTCGAGGGAGCCTTCTGGCAGCGCGCTGGCTTTCGTTTCTGAGGGTGCTCAGATCGAATCGCAGCTCTCGCCATTATATATCTCCGTGTCAAGGCCGGACATGGGCATGTCAAATTTGTAGACCGGAAAATCCCTCTATAAGGTTAGAGAGGATGGGAGAAGGTATGACCCACCAACCCCAGATGTCGCACCTGGGGCTGCGCGGTCAAAAATAAGGTGGCACCTGTCTAAATCGGATTCCGACCCTTGTGGTACCAGAATAAATCCCATCCCTATACCCTATAGTCCCTATGAAACTGGTCTTGAATAGATTCTGAGCAGGAGGCATCAGAAACAACAAACAATCATTAATTAGAATTCATGGTCATCGGAGTCAATTTTTATATACTCTGTACTTGCAATAGATTATTATTTATTTTTCCCTATTTTTTTCAGCTTTTCATTTTTGCGTCTTTTAGTTCCTTTTGTCTCTCTCGGAGAAAAACTGATTATCAGTTTCATGTTTTAACAATACGCGCGTCAGGTAGAAGCGATTGTAACTTTAGGCAGTGAAAGACCGTATCCAAACCTTTAACAGAATAGGTAAGACCGCATGAAATTTCAAGAGCGTATAACTGAGATATCTGCTGAATGGAATTCTAAATTAAAATTGTTGGAAAGAGCAACACCTTACATCAAGTTAACACTAATTTAACACTAATTGCATTAATAGGAAACAGTAAACACGTGCTTTTCCCCCTTATTGAACCTTTGATTTGAAAGCACAATATAATGCAAAAATAATTTAATAGTAATATGAAATTTTATAAAAGAGACATCCAACCATTTATTTACATTTGAACAAACTAATTAGTCAATAGAGTTAAAGTATTTCCCATTTATCTCTACTTTACTAACATTAGAAACTTAAACACACTAATATCCAATATCTCGAAAATTTTAATTAAAAATGGATATAAATATCGAGAAATTTGAAGTCACCTTTTTATTATTAAACTCCGCAATCTGCGGGATATTTTTGCTAATAGAAAAATCTAAAAGAAATGAAAATTTCATAAGTATTTATTAAACTGTAACAATTAATAATTGTAGAATGTACCGAAAGATGGCACTGCACTTCCTTATGAGAAAGGAGGGAAAATCGGAGAAAAGGTTTAGAGGGAATTTATAAAATGACGTCAGCACTGCCTCGTTTCGCATAAGTGATTTAGATTAGATTTTTTTCATCCTCTTGACATTTGTAAACATCTATTTAACTTTGATTTAAACAAGGAAATTCTTAATTCCTTTCAGAGAACGCTTTTTAGATGTTCGCTCTACTTCAGCAGAACGAAATAAACAATTTTTAATAGGGAAGAAATACACCAGCAAATATCTAAATAATAGAAAATTAAATTTTATAAATTTAAGTATAACTCCTCTTCTACTACATGGCTGTTATAATTAGGGAATAATTTCACGAGAGACAATTATTCCACCTGTAGGTAAATTAAAGGTATGCCAATCAGATTAATTAAAATGAAAAATATTAATCACTTTTATGTCACATTTTTTGTCAAGTTTTATTTCATTAATATTTAGAAAATTTAGAAAAGAATTTAAGCTAATATACTGTACCTTACATCTAGGTTTAATAACTTTAGAGTGTGTAGAAATAAATGTATAAATATTCTTTTCTTTACATAAGACAATACCAAATTTCAGGAACAGAGCTTTTAAGGAAGCATTATTCTTAATGGTTTCCTCGCATGCTTCAGAATTCATTTTTGGGGCCAGTGAGGACGGATGTTGGCTTACATACCGTAAAATCTTGAGTATAATACGCACTTTTTTTTTCCCATTTTAGTCCGCTAAAATGAGGGTGCGTATTATACTTGTGTACAAAAAGCGTAGTTTCAAACATTGAATAAACGACAAACAATAGATGATCTGTAATATGTCGGTATTGATTGTTTTGAATTAAAATTTTGAGGGTTTTTTTTCTATCGATATTGACATTTTTGTTTATTTTGTTACATTTTTTTAATGAGTATTTTTGTGCAATTTTAAATACAATATTGAAAAGTTATGGGTGCGTATTATAGTCAAATTTGAATTTTTTCTGAAAATTTCGCGCAAAATGTAGAATGCGTATTATACACGTGTGCGTATTATAATCAAGATTTTACGGTATATGTTTATTTACCTAGAACGACGCTACATCTATTTCGCTCGTGAATGTTTTCATAGGTATTGACAAAGATTTTTATTGTTAAAGGGTTCTTATAAGCGGCCGAGCCATTATGCAATACTTGGAAGGACACAATATCAAATGCCTGTATCATAATGTCCAGATCGGTGTTCTTCAAACTCAGGGGTTCCCCAACCTGTGGGTCGCGAAGTGTTTTCTATGAGGTCGCTATGGCTTTATTCAGTTAAAATAACTTTATAGATAATTTCAGTGAAAAAAATTGCCAATATTAAACAATCATGAAACTGTAGAGCAGTGAGTGTGTTTTAAGGGAAAAGTATCAATCAAACCGCAATTCAGTTGATTTGAAAGCTACCGCCTTTGTTCCGCTTTAAATGAAAATCGTGGTTACTTGCTACGTACAATATACAATTTCTAGACGTCAGTTGGTCTTTCATCCGTCTGTGCTGTCACTTTTGGCATTACTATCGTAGTTTCCCCAACGGAATAAAGCAATTCTATTTAGATAAGAGTTTTTCTATTTTTATTGTTATATAATTCTGAATTCACACGGTAAGTGCATTGTTTTTCTTTAGATTCTGATCTGTTCTGCGTCTTGCTTTACAGATCTTGACTGAGAGATGAGCGTTTCTTAATGTTCGCCATTTCTTGCGAATTTCATTTTTGTCAAATTAAACATTTAGTTGTAATTAAATTATGGAAAAGGCCTTTTTGTGTTATTTTTTCGTTATGTTTAAAAAGGCCTTTTTAATAAAAAAATTATGCATGATGGGAGGTGGGGTAGCAGGAAGGGTAAAAATTTTTGAAGGAGGAGGCTACTTTAGAAAGGTTGAAAAACATTCTTTTAATTGAACCACACAAGAGCTTTAAAGAAATGCTATTTTTAAAGGTTTTCAGCTTCTCATTTCAGACAGTACCTTCTTTAAGAGATCAAAATAAGTTTCAGTAATAAGGTTTGTAATTTTCCGGTAGTCCATGAATAATATTGTCAAGTGGCGAAACATTCTGTGCTTCTTAATTAACCTTTAGCTTACGGGGTACATTAAGGGGAAATTTCGGTATATTTGTATATAAATGTATGTATATATATATATATATATAATATATATATTATATATATATATATATATATATATATATATATATATATATATATATATAGATATATATATATATATATATTATATCAAAGCTTCAGTCTTCCTTATTGTTTGTATATCATTTCAATAGAAACGCGCTAAGCGCAATCTGTCTAGCCAGATGAACATAAAGAGCGGGAAGTGCAGCCCAGTATTTTTTTGATGGAATTCATCAAAAATTTATATCTATATATCTACCCAGGCATCGCCGGCAATAATGCTAGTATATATATATATATATATATATATATATATATATATATATATATATAATATATATATATATATATATATATAAATTCCTTCTTGGGCACGTATTCTTAGGATACATGATATCCCACCCCATAAGGAAAAGGTCAATTACACAGAAATTATATCCATTGAATATTTATGATATGTAACACATTCCTCAAAATTACATCCCTATTCCTGTGCGCACATTCATCAAACACAAAAACAAAGTAATTTAATACGTTAAAGATATTAATATATTTATAATAAATATTTCAATATTGTTGGTGCAATGTATTTACCTGATTTTAATCATAAAAACCAATGTTAAGCAGCTTTATTTAATTCATTATGAAAATAAACCATACTGTATGAAATTCTTCACTTAACTATTCCTACAAACATTGTCATAATTGTGAGTCGTATCCCACATAAATCTATTTTCAATACTAAGGTTAAATATTTAATTTAAAAAATTAGTTTAAGCATTTAATTTTGTAGCATTACTACGTTGCATCTACTTATTTTTTATACATTCGGTTTTATCAAGCATGATGCTAAATAATAAATTTTTCCTCAACATATCTTAGCTGATCTTTCATGATAAATTGAACTTTGCCACACCCAGCAGCTTACTTGTGAAAAATGAAAAGAAAAGAAAAAAATACGTGAATATATTTTTCCTACCAATTGTCGTTTTTAAAGCATCTTTAGGGTAATTTTTACTAAGAAAAACACAATACAGGAAACATTTTAAAATTATATTCTAGAATAAAATTATGGGTTTAAAAGGAGAAAATACCCTGAAACGTTGCAAAACTTACTGGCTGAATTTTACGAGACTTTAGAGCTATAAATACACAAACTTCACTTTTCTATATTTCTTTTCCTGATTTAAAAAAATATAGTTATAGATTAACGACCAAATGTCTTTATATCCCGAGGCCAGATTTTACATTTTTTCTCATGGCATCTAAAATATTTAAAAGATAAATATATATATATATATATATATATATATATATATATATATATATATATATATATATATATATATATATATATATATATATATAAAGCTCTTTAAATACAGCGGATGGCCACAAATGTACAATAATATACTCACTAGTTTTAATAACTATGCTTGCTGACCTTTTAAAGCATTTCGGCTGTTTAATATAAATGTAAGGAGCCCGAGGTAGTCTAGTGTAGCCAGTGGAGTTTAGAACTAAGGCCATTAAATACCTACGGGACTAGACTAGATGTGGGCGCGTTGAATCCGCAAACTGGAAAATCTTTGTATGAGGTCAATTGGTGAGAGAAGGCACGAGACGTCCAAATGTCGCCTTTGAGGGTGCTCTCGCGAATAAAAGGCGGATCTCTTCATTGATAAGTGCCCCGAGATAAAAAAAAACTCACTATATGTTAAGATAAATTAATTTTATGATTTATATGCGTTATGGAAACAACACTGAAATACCAAATAAAAATCTTCATTAATGAATCGACATTAGGGTGTCGTTGCCCGCATACTATAGTAGCTAGAGTCGTGACTTCCACTGAGTGGACTTGGGTTCAAATCCCGTATTAATGCTTGGTCTTTTCCGTGTTGTCCCCTCATAGGACAAAGTTGGCACACCTAAAATTTTCTTCCTTATAAATTACAAAGCAAGACGTCGCGCGAATAACAAAAGGAAATTGTTCCCGACACGTGGACGTTCGCCTCCTCATTAGGAAAACAAAATATTATGAATGTCGAAAAAAAAATTTCAAAAAAAATTGTGTGTATTTTATTTTTTTTCAAATGCGGAGTGACTTGTCGCTAGACATTCACCCGAATGGGAATTACCAGGAAGACAACATCTTGCAGCACCAGTCCAGTAGTGGTCAACATCCAATGTTGTTGACGTGTACCAAATACTAGATATTACCAAATACTAGATATTAAAAACTATAAGTTTCATAGATTTTCACTGTTGCCGGTAAATAATCCAGTTATCAGTATTTATTATCCTTTTAGTATAAGTATCATTATATTTGCATAATTCTTATCATTATTTTCATACAATTATATGATTATATGAAGAAAAGCCTGTGTTTCTAAAACGTCACAGCATTTTCAAATTTAAGCAGAAATTCATTCTTTGTGATCTGATGACCCGATGAGTTCTCCTGAAATGTTGTTTCAAAATCTGACACACGGTTCGAGTTATGGGGAATTTATACCCAGAGGCAATTTTTTTATGGCTTCAATATCGATCTACGCTCTACAGGTCTGTTCTCTCTGCCAAGAGCGGTCATTGTATAAAGTAAACTAACTGTGAAGACTCTATACCTGAAGCATGTAGATGAAATTCGAATTCAAAGTTTTAAGTATTAGTCCTCTGTCACCTGTTTTAGTCAATTACAGGAGATTGGAAAAAGTTGTTCGTTAAACAATTAGTATTATGAAATAGTTACACTTTTTTTGAGTGCAAGTTCGTACTAAGCTCGTGTTAAAAATAAGTATGTGATGACAAAGATAACAGAGTGTTTTTCTTACATCACTGTGGTAATTTAATTGTTCCAATAATAGCTTCGAGATTTTGCGGTCCAGCTTTGAATCAGGGTACCAGCAATGGTCATTATCGTAGCAAACTACCATTCATTACAGCAATATTGAACTGCTGGGTAGCTTGTGTGACACATCCATAGCGCATATTATCAAACATGGATGTGTTGACAAATTAAATAATTATTAAACTACATTATATGCATTTGTATAAGTATCGATAACGTTAATACGTACAAAAATCTATTTTTAACTAAAAGAAAATCTATTTTTCTATTTGAACATCCCTTTAAAAATTACTGAAAGCCGAGTGACAAGGCAGTTCTGTGACAGTCAAAAATAGAAGTATATAGCCCCCCAATACAGTGCAAATGACTCTGTAGATGTTGAATGATCTGAATGGAGAAAAAAACTCAATGATGTTCATTTGCAGTCCCTTTATTTTATTTTACACAATGCAGGAAAAAATTCAAAAGACTATGAAAAAATTATAATTAAGAACTTATTGTCTTAAATATGAAAACTACAAGTACTATTACTGGTATAATTTATTTAATAGTTATTAAACATATAAACATATAAGCATATAAATACAAATATTAAAAACAATAAATATATAGTCATATATTTAGGCATATTAAAACAAAATTAACTAATTTGCAATTTCGCAAAAAAATCAGACTTCAAAATTTATAGACATTTGATACAGCTGATAAACCTTTTACACTGTTACAAGATCTTTTCTTTTTTGTTTGGGTGGGCGAAAACGTAGGAAACAATTTAAAATAATATGCACTGAAAATAAATTAAAAAATCATTCATATATTTTTCATGCTTTTAAAAGGCGAAAAAATATTTCTCTCCAGATTAATCTGGGTTTCATGTGGAGAAGAAAGAAGACAAAATTTAAAAATATAATATATATATATATATATATATATATAATTATATATAGTATATATATATATGTATGTGTGTGGTGTGAGCAAAGGTCTTAAAGAAGGTTTTGAATAAAATATAATCATTACTGCTGTCTCAAAGACCAATGGATGTTCGACGGTGATTACTAATTAAAAATTCTGAGAAATCGTCTACAATTTTTCAGCAAGCAAAGTAATCGAGCAATAAAATTAAATTCTCTCTACTTAATTATATAAAACTGAAAAAAGTATTAATTTAGAGAAAATATCAATTTAGAGTTTAGAACGATTTCAGTGCGAACATTTAATCGATGTAATGGATGTGGCGATCTCGGAAGAAGCCTGGAACTCTTTTCACGTCACGTTTATTTTTTTTTTACATATTTCCCAGGTAGCGCCTTCTTCCACAGAGATATGAATCAATGACAGATATTTTACGGTTTCATTCATCTTCCGGAAGAAGGCTACTGGTGTGCAGACATCCTATTCGTCTTCAGCCGGCATATTGTGAGATGATAGATGAAAATACGTAAGGAGTTGCATTCTCTTTATCTACTGGAGGATAAAAAAAAAAAAAAGAGGGCGTAGTACTGAAATTTTACCAAATATGACAAATTCTGCACTCGAGAGAGTCTAATCGAAAAATAAAGATCAATGTACCAAACATACACTCTTTCATTGAGCACATTAAATGCTTATATACATACGCTACATACACAGATATATATATATATATATATATATATATATATATATATATATATATATATATATATATATATATATATATATATATATATATATATGCAGCGTTCATCTCTAAAGTCTCCAGTTTCGAACTCCTAATTGGTTTGGATGTTTGTATCCCTCCAAAATCATATTTAAACTGTAGATCCCTATCCAATTGTTGTGCATATGAGGTGACCGTAGTATTCTCTGCATATCAACAAACCAACTAAGTGGTATTAATCGTAAATTTAAGGCGTACTTCTGTCAATATATTTTTTCAGTGATCCCATAAATTGGTTAGGAACAGCTTGCTATTGTATTTTTTTAATCGGGGAAGGGTGATATCATACGTATTAAAAAGTGATTTTGCCAGAAGAAGCAATTGAAACATAAAACTGATGTTATTACTATATAAAGAGTTAAATGTAAGGTTTAATCTATGATAACCAATAATATAAAAATATTTTGGTGTGAAGTGCAGTGAGCAGACTGGATATAGATACAATCACGAATTGAATTTTCCATTTGCAGAATTATTACGGCGGTGAATAATATATCGATTTAAGCAGGGTTGGATTTGTCCGTTTCAATGAATTTTAGGGATTATTCAATAAGCCCTAAACCATTTATCTCCATATGCATGAATTGTGAAACAGCTGTACATATCCTTGAGCTTTGATTGAAACAAAGGAAAGATAATTTAAAACGGTTTCTTCTTAGCATTCAATTTTATTATAGAAATGTTGGAGTTTTTAAGAAGGCTCTCTCAAGTAAGTCTAGGTTCAGGTAATGTATTATTTAGCTATGACCTGAAAACCTTTTTTTCTGGGATTTGTGATTCTTGTGTAATAGGAATATTTACGAAGGTAATTTTTGATCAATTGGAAACATTTAATGTTGTTCTTAATATCGGTATATGGTTTTCAAACATTATCGTATAGTTTTTAAAGATATACACACTAAATGAATTTATGTTTTATATATATATATTATATATTTATATATATATATATATATATACTTGATAGTTAAGTTTTAAATTACATATTTATGACTTTGCCAATTTTACGCTTATATATGTTTATGTATAGCATACAAGCTTACAGTAATTTGTTTTTTCCGAAATACAAAAAATATAGTTTCTACACCTTATATTTACTCAATCCTGCTAGATCTATCTTCAGGAAGTCCAGTAGATTAGATTTTTAACATCTTCCTTCTTGCGGAACATTTGCTCATAATTTCACAAGGAAAAAAATTATACTTTGATACGATGCATTTTGTAAAATTTCACTGCTGAAGAATGCTGCAGAAACGGGAATTTAACTGTTTATTCTGAATAAATTTCACATTTATCATAATCAGAGTATCTTACCAGAACCATCAATTGAGGAATGTAAAATTTTGTGAGAGAGAGAAACTGGGAGGAGTAGCCTCATTGGACTGTTATTTACTCTAGGTGGATTGGTTCTTTATATGAACAGATGCTGCAGATAATAAGTTCTCTCTTTCTTTGCCGGGCTTAAAATTTTTGTACCTTAAGCGTCATTTTGAGGGTTTTGTATGGTCTTGAAAGTATAAACTGGACAACGATTTATAAACAAATGGAGATTAATCTCCTCTGTGAACTATTTCAATATAATAAGATATAAATTAAAATAAATCGATTGAGGATACTTAATTTTTTTCGCATACTTTTTTTTCCAATGGTGCCGGACCTTAAGCCATACACAGTGTTGTTTGGGGCATTTTATTACTATAGAAGTATAACTTAAAGGATAAGATAATATGTTGATAGAAAAGTAAGATACGTAAAATAGGTAAACTCGCCTGAAACAGGTAGTTTTTTTAACATGAGGCAACTTTCCGTTTTTACAGTGTATACAGCCCCTCATAGACAGAACTATCTGTTTTGTCAAATTTATTGTAGTAGTACCAAATTTGTAAATTTAAGCTACTTCGTATGATAGGACAGCATTGGAACAACATACCTTCCTTAGCTTTAACGCCTGCAGTGAACTACTTTTTTTCTTTCAGGTATTGATCCATGATTTTTAGTGATTCTGATTAATAAGATGATGGGTTTCAAGTAATAATTTCTTAAAAAAATGCATATAGAAGAATATTGAGGTGGGAAGTATTCTTCAAATAAAGTATAAATAAAGTATAAAGAGCAAATAAAGTATAAAGAACATAACAACACTTAGTAGTTGTGTATGGTTATTTCAGTATTTTTTGGAAATATTAAAAAAATATATCGATGCCAGCACGATATTGAACCGGACACTATTTTATTCATCAGCTGTGAGATATAATTTTATTGAGAATTACACAGCCCGTGAATGTATTTGAGAAAACAGTAAGTGGAAATCCGGCCTCCACGGACAATGAAAGGGTTAACGAAATGGAAGTGAGAGTTTGCTAAGGTTCCTATTCCACAATATGGGCGGCCATACAATTTGTTGCTAACACAAAAAAGATTTCTAATTATTTGTCATGTCTGATACGTGACACATTTACTGAAAAAATCAGTCAATAAGAGCATAAACAAATTTATTTAAAAAAAAACTTTATTGGCTTTCAAATGACCGTATTTAGTGAAACCATAGGAAAATAAACAGGAAATACAACGTAAATGAAGCACAAATAGCAGTAAGGTGCAATTTTGCATACGGCCGTTTCGAAGCTGCAAAGGAGTTTCATCATCAGCGCAAATAAATAAGTGGCAGCTCAAAAAAGCCGAAATCTAAGCAAAGCTTAGTTTTCGGCATTGAAGACAACGCAGCAAAGAAAGCCGGTTAGTTTTCGCTTTGAAGAAACTAAGCAAAGCTTAGTTCTTCTGTGGATGAAGAAGCCTTTTAGCAGCTTTGAAACGAGCGTATGCAAAATTGCATCTTAGTGCTATTTGTGCTTTATTTACGTTGAATTTTCTGTTTATTCCTCGAGCACAAAGGTTTTGTCTTTTATTTTCACAGGAAAATACCTTGATAAATGTGCCTACAAAAAATTTATGTTCAAGGTAGTAGCATAATAGGAGCGAGAGCTACCACATGAATTTGGAACTACATTATGAAAAGTATACTGCTTATAACTTCTTTTAGTGCGTTTTGAGGGTTAATCAGATAAGCTGTTCCGATATTATTTTACGATCTTAGTTTGAAGATGAAATCTGTTTATCTCAAAATAAGTCATGAATTCAAGGAAATAATCAATGGGATGGGAGCTGTTTTATAAACTATTCCCTTTAATCTCATCAGATAAACAGTAAATTGATAATAAATTGAAATAAAAATATTCCGCCATTAAAAGGGCCTCTCGTTAAAACTTTGTTACGCTTTTTCATTGTTTATGAACATGGAGAAAGTTTAGTAAATCAAGATTTTAGCGCGCTCCCATGACTTATACGATGTCTGTATTTTGGTTAATTATGTTAGTTTCATATCTTGTAAATTTGTTAATTTGTAAATCATGTTTGCTTATTATAAATGTGTATTTTCAGGCCTCACATCTAAATGCTTTGCAAGAATCTTTATTAAACGTTTTTAAACTGGTGTACTTAGTTTATGACATAGGATCATCGTGGGTTTCGTAATACAGTGCATTTACGTATTCTGATGGCTAGAAAATTCCGTACCTGTTTTGTATCTAAGTGGTTCTGGATTTTATTCCACCGACGGATGTTACAGAACCTCATTGGTTCAAAATTCAAGAACCCTAGGACTGTAGCTGATAATTTTATATTCAGTTTTCTCAGTTAAAATTTTAACATTAAGTGGTATGAATCTCCGATTCCCTTACAAATTAAATTAATTTATAAAGAACGAAATGCAATTTAGTGCTTTCTATTGTATAAGAAATATTTGGAAAAACCTCAGTGAATGTCCGGCGATACAAGTCATATTGTCTAACATCGTAACTTTACCACATGTTTATAAAATCCTGTATCCCAGCGATTCTCAACCTGTGGTGGCACGCCCCCTAGGGGAGCGCTAGCATATCCAAGAGAAAATATTATTTAAAAAATTGATTAACTGACTGAAGGAAGGCACACACACACGCATACAAAATAAAATACATTTCGACATAATAGTTAATAATTAACGTATTAAATTAAACAATTTACTAAATCAAAACCTGCTTAATCACAACTTACTAATAAAAACAAATTTAATAATTATTAGTGACTTCCTTGGACCTGTCCTGCAAAAGCAAAGTTTTCAAAGGAAGGCTTAATATTAGAAATAGACCTCTCAGTATTTTTCTATATTTAGCTGAGATATATATTTTTGTCTTCATAGAAGCAACTGCAGAAATCTAGTTTCACAAATGTAGGATGTTGAAAATGGTAATAGAATGCGAAATGCCCTTGCTTTTAGTGCAGAAAAACTCATCATCTATTCCTGCCCAAAATTCAAAGAGTGATTTATTACTAAATTGTCTGTTGGTTTCGCCACTTGTCGTGAAGTCTATGGAGGTTTCGTTCCTCGGCAATTGAGAGCCCTTACGAATATTACGAATAGATTAGGAAATATTAGGAATATACGAAATAGATCCCTAACCCACTCCTAACTTGCTATCAGTTTCTCGTCAGCAAGAAAATACTTTTAAAAATTCTTTGCCATTACTAAAGCATTAACTTTATCCCTCGTATCCGATATATGTGTATTTGATCCTTGAGTTGAAGATTCAAGTTATTTGCTTACTCGAATATGTCAACCAAGTAGCTCAATTTCATCACAAATAAACCATCAAGAAAATTCTCGGCTTCCCTGTCTGTTTCCTCTTTAGGAAAATGGCGATTTCTTCTCTTAATTCATAAACACTTTGCAAAAATGTCCCACGTGATAACCATCTTGCCTCGCAATAAAATAGTAACGCTGAATGTACTGCAACCCATGTCTTTTACAAGTGCGGAAAATATTCTTGATTTCAGGGATCTCATTTTGTATAATTTACTACGGTTACAACCGTAGTTAACCAATATTCAGATCAGGACTCATTTCTTTGGAAGCCAGAACTTCTCTGTGGATCATGCAATGTGTCCAGACGCACTGTGGCGATTTTCTTTTACAAGTGCTTGTATACTTTGGAATCTTCCGCACATTGAACGAGCACCATCCGGCGCATATTCCGACGCAATTTTTCCATCCTATGTTTGCCTCGTTCATAAAATCATTTAAGATAGAAAATAATGCGAGTGCTTTTGCTTGAGTTCTATTGGTTTGTAGAAAAATAATTCTTCTACTACTGACATATCATCACAAATAAAACATAGGTCAATGGAATGAGCATCTTTTTTAATATCAAGCTGTGTTGAAATCAAGCCTCATCAAGCTGTATTGAAAACATTTGACACGGAACTTCGAGAAAAGCTGACAGTTACATCTTCAGCTATATCACCAATTCGACAGGCAACAGTAATCATTTGAAAGAGGTATGGACTGCAAATGGTTTGCAAAATGATCTCCAAACATAGTTTCTACAATCTCATTGCTGCTGGCAAATAAGCTCTTCACCAATGTGTGAGGCTTTTTACATCTGATATTTTATATGAAACTTTGTAAGAGACAATTAAAGCTTTTTCATTCACAGACAGTTTTTTTTAAATGATTTTTGCCTTTCATATGATTTTAATTTTAATTCGAAGAATTCTCTGGGTTTGTTAACGTACTCACTATGAAGCTTTTCCAAATGTCGTTTAAGTTTATTAGGTTTCATGCTGTATGCCGCCAACATTTTTCAGCAAATGATACACAGGGGCCTTTCTTCTTCATTTACTTCAGTACTGGTAAACCCAAAATTTAAGTATTCTTGAAATATTTTCTTGATTTTAATTTCCACGCTTAGGAACCACGCTCGTCTGTGAACTTGTTGATGCTTGACTATCGTCTAATGCTCGCTTACGCCAGCTTCAAAAATTAATCATGATTCTGCATAATTTTCTGCCGTAAAAACATTCATGATAGATTCGATAGCGAAAGAAGGATCGACTCAATGAGACTGGCTGGGATTGAAACTGGCGTTATCGAACATTCTCCTTCTCCCCATGAGAAAACATTTGCTTACATCTGCGCATGCTCGAGACGGCATCTTGTCGACATTCCAGAATGGTCAAACAAATCGGAACTTTTTCGCAAAACCGCGAAAAAGTCCGACATGGTAGACGCAAAAAACAATAAAAGGCACCGGATACTTGTTTGTCACTGCTGAGGATCGGTGTTGCCAAATGTCAATAAATTCCGTATTCTTGTAATTTGTAAGATTTAAAATTAAGGTCGTAGTGTAGGTTTAGAGCCGAAAAATTCAAAATACATTATTATTGTGTACATTTTATTGTATGCGGGGGCGCGAGGAAAATCATAAATGAAAATTGGGCCGCAATCCTGAAAGGTTGAGAAACGCTGCTGTATCCCATACTTTTTTTACAATCACAATTTACAGTAAAAGGCTTAGAAGTAAATTTTTCCTTTATTTAAAACAAATCTACATGCTTTTGCTAGACTTTACGTTGTGATACATTTTATTATAAATATATCTTAAAAAAAAATCACATTAATAATTTTCCTGTTGAATTTGAAGCTAATATACTTACGAAATCCCTATATATCATAATATAAATATATATTATAGATATAGTCTATATATATATATATATATATATATATATGTGTATATATATATGTATATATATATATATATATATATATATAAGGATAGATAGATAGATAGATAGATAGATAGATAGATACAGAGGCTGTTCACCACATTTTTTAGACGATGTATATTGTATTCACAAAACTAATTACATAAAATTCTTGTGTTTTAAATGTTCTATTTGACATCCCTTATTCTGACTATCTTTCGACACCTCCAATTTCCCAGGATAATAATGCCTTTGAAGTGTCCGAAGAGGTATCTATCCCATTACCTCCTGAACAGCTTTCCCAGTCCTGTAAGGGATTGTGGACGACGTTTGATAATGCAGATTTTAAAAGTCGAAAGCACAAAATCCATAGGTGATACATCGGGAGATTTAGTAGGGATATCAGTGAAGGGTATGGCCTTGATACCAGTTTTTTGTTCCATTTCTGTTTAGAAATTTACAGTGGATTTTGATGTGTGACTGCTAGCTTTGTCCTGATGGAGCCTCACAGATTGATGGCACTGTGGGTAAGCGATGGTATTTCATTCAGACAAATTGGCTATAAAATATGTTCCTGATAGTATTTGGAGTTAATCTTTGACATTTTTTCCATTCTCTTTATTTTTAAATTGCCATTATAAGAAAAACCAGCACAATCACGATCCCTGAGAAAAACTTTCTTTCGATTCTTTGAACCATGTACTTAAATTTTTTTCTCCCCTTTTATGATATAAATGGCTCTTTTTTTTTGTGCAGTCATTTAAATACACCCATGATTCCTCTATTGTGACAATTGTTTTCCATTTTTCTTTGGATAAGTGTTTCTCATGATAGATTCTGCAGCGTGTCCTGTCGTTTCAGCGATATGATTTGGAAGAAGACGATGCTCATTGCGTTTTTTCGCTTTCTTAAGATTTAAATCAACGTTTATCATTTTGTTACAGTGGACACAGTGCATTTGAGTGATTTTGAACTGTCCTTTGACTAGGGGAATTTTCTTTTAACATTAAAACACGTACCTTTGGCAATAGTCCGAAGATGTCCGTTTTTTCCTTGGATACTTGTTTGGAATGTTTGTCACACTTGAGCTCCAAATTGACGTTTTTTTTCCTTTCTTGTTGACGATATTACCTATCGACGCTTTAGATATCACAAACCATAACTCTCACATCGTTTTTGGATACAAGAGTATCATATTCTCTTCGGAAAGAGCATAAATGTCGCTTTCGAACCACTGCTTTGTTATAAACGCCATTTTGAATAAAAAGAAAACTTTCAAGCCGCAGACGATAATTTTGACTTTTAAAAACATAGTACAATTGCAATTATTTCTTTTGCAGCCAACGATTTTTTATTACCGCCTTACCAAAATCGTCTAAAAAATGTGCGAACAGCCTCTGTATAAATTATATATATATATAAATGAAATGTCCGGAATGGACATCTCAATGAAATACGGCTTACATCGTGGCCGGAAAAACAGTCAGCTTCAGGAACAAACGAAATTATTAAAGAATAAAGCAACACATCGCTTCGAGTCAGTCCAGTGTCTCCTCGTAAAAGCACGTAAAATAGAATTAGGTCAGAGAGCTTGCCAGAATTGGCGGAGGAAGTTAGTATGTGGGAAGGCGAAGCATTTACGCCAAAGTAAAGAAAGAGGGGTTACCAGGTCAGAGATTAAGTTCAGAATGGGCGACTATAGGTAGTTAGTAATATTATCACAAAATATCCCCCCCCCAATCTAAAATGGATTGGAGCCGCGGCCGTCGACTCCAAGACACTCCAGATAGCGAGAACCTGAAAATTAGTAGTTTGAATATTAGGTTGAAGCTGGCTCGAAAATCACAAATTCTTATGTTAAAATGTACAATTGAAAAACTTAATAATATGGCATAATCTTAAAAAACAAATAGCTGGAGAAAATAAAAATGGAATGGTACACTTAAATGAAAACACTAATAACAACAGAGGTAAAGACGTTCCAAATACAAATACAAGTTAAAAAAAAACTGGTGCATGTCTCAGTCCCTGACATGTGTATCACAATCTTTGAAAGTGTCAGAGTCCTGGACGGGTACAGTTCAACTAGTAGTAATAAAAGTCACAAAAGTTATTTTACCTCACAGTCTTTATCGTGGAGTAGGGGTTAGTTCTTTTGGAGATCCCCTGGGTTTGTAGTCACTTTTTTAGAAAAATAATGTCTTGGTTGTTTTTTGTCCGTTTTACATTAGTTATTCACTTTTCTTTGCGCAAAACACTATCTAAATTTGTTTTTTCTCTAGATCATGTACACAAAATATCAAATATTCTTTCAGCAATAAGTAGAATAAATTTACCAAATGCTGTCAAAATTTTTTCAACATCAATACCAAATGTCTGGTACCTAATGTTGCAAAAATTCGAACAAAAATACAAATTCCAACCATTGACACTAATATTCAATTATTGTGAAGACTTAAAAAAAACCTCAAGACAATACAAACATAAATTTGAGGTATGTGACCTGTTGTGAGTACATCCCCGTGAGCGTTTACAAAGGGAAGGTTGCTTCCAACCTGAAACTCAAGTTGGGCAAACTGCACCAAATGAAAAAAGTGGCAGGCAAGTTTCTCAAACAATAAGAGGGAAAAGCAACTGTTCAAAGGGAACATTTGAAACAGCGCGACGATACAGGGAGGACAGTGAGTGGAAACCCAGTATAAAATCTATAATATTTATCTAGTACATAGTATTTTTCATATAAAATGTAGTAAGCTTCAAAAAGTAAAAAAAAAAAAAAAAATGTGAGTTTCGCTTACACTCACGGGTTTCTTCAAAATCAACTAGGATGGCGATAGGAAGGAATGCTAGAATGCAGAAAGATTAAGGATAGCTGATGATTTACATTTTGGTGACTTATTCGTGGTGTAGTTTGAACTCCTCAGGTGAATAGTAAAATCTCAATTTTGATGAATGTACAATTTCAGTGGGTTTTTTCGAGTGGTAATTTTCTTTATCAATTTCAGAATTAAACTCAGATAATTTTATTAATAATCTGGAAAGGTCCTGAATAAGTGAATGTCATTTTCTAGTGTTTGGGTATTCGAATTCCTCATATAATACTAAGTCTCCAGGTTGAATTCAGATTCCTCAAATCTGGTATCATATCTCGTCTTTTCTGGTGGTATTCAAGAGTTCTAGTTTTAGCTAAAATTCTTGCTTCATTAAGTGGGGGATAAGTATTTTGGTCAGTTGGAGAATCAAAAGGAAGTTTGCCAAATAATAAGTAGGCAGGGGTGAACTTAGTTACAGTATGAGGTGAATTGTTATATTCAGTAACAACTTGCTCTAGCACTTTTGGTCCACGGAACCGTTTTAGAAGTAGCATTTACCTTACATTTGAGCGGGTAACAGGGGATTGATTACCTCTCCACTTTTCCGTTGGTCTGGGGAGATAGAAGAAGTCAAAGTTTTTCACATTATGGTTTTAGAAATTTTTTGAATCTGGAGATGTAAAAGCAGCGTTTCTATCGCTTAATACTTTCTCTGGAATTTGCACATTAAAAGTTTGACTAGACATTTGCATATGTTTCTGAAGTTACGCTCTTTGAGGGAAATGGCCAGCATATCGGGTTGCATGTTCAATCACTATAGACAATTTTGTTTTGTTGAGTTGTAATAATTAAACCCTCCTACAGTATCAATAGGTAAACATTCAAATTGTTGGTGAGTTCAGGGAACTTCTTGCAAGAATCCAAATCGTTTCTGTTTTTCTTTTTATTTAACAGGCAAGTATAACAATGTTTCACGAAATTTTCTATATCTTCACTAATATGGGGCCAATAATATTGAGGGGTAATTAAATTTAGTATAATCTGACTCCTGGATGTCCGAAATTTTCATGGGTATTAGTTAACAATTTTAATCTTAAGGATTTAGGTACTACAATTTTACAAAGTTCTTTTTCTTAATTACCATCATGTCATTAATTTATTTATAATTTTACCACACACATTGTCAATTTTCTGTTTGTGAATTATTTCATTCCTATCTAGTAAATGTACACAGTGTCGGAGATATTGAGAATCGGGATGTCTTGAGAGCATATCCGCCTCAAGAATGAGATGTTGGTAGAACCCTTTCGGATATCTATTTTCGTAGTCATACATGCTGAATTTAAGGGACCATCGGAATAATCTACCTTTTAAATTTTTTAACATTTTTTAACCAAACAAGTACCGCATATCAGTATGTATGAACAAATTTTTGCCCATGGAGACAATAATGAAATTTGTCTAACTCGTCAACAATGCCTAAAATTCCAATTCTGTAATTCCGTAATTCTTTTCATAATCTCTTAAAGTTCTCGAATGGTATGATACAGGGAAAAAATATTATTTTCATCTGGTTGCTTCAAAACAGCTCCAACAGCAAGCACTTCGGGAGGCATCAACCATATACGTGGCATGGTTTACTAGAATCGTATAACTGTAACGCTGGTTTTTATATTAAGATTCTTTCAACTCGTGAAAAGCTTGTTGACATGTTTCATCCCAATACCACACAACATTTTTTTTTCCAGTAATCTAATAAGAGGAGCTCTAATTTTGGCATAGTTGTGAATGAATCTGTGATAAACATTTACACTACCAAGAACTATATAAACTGTTTGGAATTATTAGGATTTTTTAATAGTTTAAATATTTTGATTATCAATAATTGCTCTACCATTTTTTATTTCATACCTAGAAATTGTATCTGATCTTTAGCAAAACACCACATTTCCCTTGGTTTAATTTAATATTTTCTCTTTTAAACACTTCAATAATATACTTAAATGTTCCAAATGTTCTTTCTCAGAAGAAGAATAGACAACTTATGTCATCAAAGTAGTTACATGCAAATCTATTTTGTTTTTGTTAAAATTCGGCTAATGGTTCTGTTAAAAATGGCTGGAGCATTTTTAGTACAACGGGGAGCCTTAGCCACTCGAATAATCCAAAGTTTGTACAGAAAGCCTGCTTTCAGTACGCGCGGGGTGAATGGCAATATTCCAAAAACCAGATCTGAGGTCAAGGGTAGAAAAATTTTTCGCGTTACTCAATTTATCTAATAAAGTATCAATTCTGGGCAAAGATTCTGCATCTATTTTAGTAGGGAATTCAATTTTCGATAATAAGTGCCCAATCTCGTTTTCTTACCTTCCTCACGTTTGAGTACCAAACACACAGGTGAACTGTATGGGCTGCCACTTTCCTTAATTATGCCTGCTTTCAACAATTGATCATTTTGTGATTTAATTTCCTCCTCTTCCTTAGGGTAAGTTCTATAGGGTCTTAGAGAAACAGGCAAGTTAGATATTAAATTAATTCTTTGGGGTTCAATATTAATACAACGAATATCATATTTACTTTTGGAAAATACAGATGAATTATTAATTAACAAGTTTCTAAATTATTTCTAAATTCTATTTATTAAAAAATAGACTTAGGTCAGAGGAGGTTACCAGAATTGGCGGAGGATGTTAGTATGTGGGAAGGCGAAGCGTTTACGCCAAATAAAGAAAGAGGGGTTAGCAGGACAGATAATAAGTTCAGAATGGGCGATTATAGGTAGTTAGTAATATTATCACACACACACATATATATATATTATATAGTATATATATATATAGGGATTACGAAATATCGATTTTCGGCTTTTGACTGCATCTTACTTAGCAGACTTTTGAGAATACATAAAGAGTCAACTAGATCGGTTGGAAAACGAGGATGGTATAGTATTTTACAGATAGAGTTAAAAAATCACAGATTTGAGAAAAACAACCGAAAAATTTGGATAAGAAAAGAGAAGAATTTGAAACACAAACGACTACAACATACATAATTTAAATTATAATACAGTACACAATTTACAGCATTTGAGAGCACTCAAAAGCAGACCATTAATT